>JAHIAM010007422.1:0-76551 GCA_021605205.1 Aegilops longissima | reverse complement strand
GCTCCACCCAAGTGTAAGAAGACGGCAGCTCCACCAAAGACCAAGAAGGTGTCCGCAAGGAGGACGCAGACCGTGGTACCTTCACCATCGCTGCCACTTCAACCCTAAATAGGAAAGCTCCTGCTTTCTCGCGGGCGAACCCGACGGTGTTTGCATGGCAACCGCCCGACATCCCCTGTTCCTGTGAGTAATTGAGCACCACCTAGCTGTTCCTCGCGCCGCCCACAAGGTAAAGTCGAAGGGCAGTGGAGCGCCAAGAATTATCATAAGAAATCAAGAAATTGGAAGCAAGGTTGTCGGGAGTGCTCCATCCCACGGGTTGGCCAATCCTATAGTCGGGCGGCAAACGAAATGGAGGCTTTTAATGACTTCTACCGATGTTAATAAAGCTTGTCCTAAAGACACGCTTTCCTTGCCGTGCGATCGATCAAATTGTTGACTCCACGGCCGGATGTGATTTGCTTTCATTTTGATGCATACTCGTGGATACCATCGATCTTCATGGCGTAAGAGGATGAGGAGAAGACCGATTCATCACCCCATGTGGCACATATGTTTCATACTTAATGCCTTCGATTAGAATGCTGGTTCAACATTTGCAAGAGTAGTCCATGACGCTTTTGAGCCGCAATGCACAAAAATGTGGAAACCTACATGGATGACATAGTGGTCAAGAGCAAGGACAGGCAATCTCGATTCAAGATTTAGACGAGACCTTTGCAATCTAGCAAGATCAACCTCAAGCTCAACCCCGAGAAGTGTGTGTTTGAGTCCCTCCGCAAGCTTCGGTTCTTCGTGGTTCAGGGGAATTGAAGCCAATCCCGACAAGATCAAGGCCATTGAGCAGATTGAAGCACCAAAGCGCCAAGGATGTACGAAGGCTTCGGCTTGCACGTAGCTGCTCTCAAGAGGTTTATTTCAGGTCTGCTGAAGCCGCCTCGCCATTTTTCAAAATATTGAAAAAGGCAGGTCCAATGAAATGGACTCCGATGGAGGCTGCGCGCAGGACTTAAAGAGATACTGCCCTCCACTCAAACTTGTCGCACCTAGACCACAAGAGAAGTTGCTATATATAGCGGCAAACAATCAAGTGGTTAGTGGCGTGAGTGGCGGAGGGGAGGCGGAAGATGAGCTAGCAACCACGGCAGCGATCCGCACAAGCAAGGGACTTCACCGGCAAGCTCTGGTCCCGACTAAAGATGGATCTCGCAGACGGTGAGAAGATCATGAAAAGGATGGTGCAGCCTAGCTTTTTTGTTAGCTCTCTTCTAGGGCTAGGTCAAGGTACGTGTGCAGAAATTGCTGCCTTCTCATGGCCTCTAGAAAGCTGCGCCATTACTTTCAAGCACATGAGATCACAAAGCACTGCTTCCGTCAAGAGGATACGCAAAATCCAGAGGCAACAAAGGATTGTCGAGTGGGCACCAGAACTGCCAAGCTTTGGCCTCAAGTTTGAGAGCACTTCAACTATCCAAAGCGAGCATTGCAGAGTTCATAGTGAATGGACGCCAACACAAGATGGAAATTCCAAACGAAAGCATCCCCAAGGAAGCAAGCAAAGAGTGGCTGATGTACTTTGATGGTGCCTTCACCAAGCGCCGGGCGCGGGCGTGCGCTTGTCGCACCCACCGGAGAACACCTCAAGTACATAGTCTAGATGCACTTTCCCAAGGAGCAAGCAACAATACAAAGCAGAGAGTATGAAGGTTTGCTTGCCGGTCTAGGATCGCAGAGACCTTGGGATCAAGAAGCTCATTGTCGGTGACCACCTTTCGTCCGCCAATGAACAAGGATTATCGTGAGTCCGTGAGAAGCCTATGTTGATGAAGTGAGAAAGCTAGAAGAGCACTTTGATTTACCTACATATGGAATATGTTCCAAGAGCCTGTAACGACATTGTTGATGGCTCGTCAAAGTGCGCCAGACTCAAGTTACTCGTGGAACAGTGGATCTTTTGTGCTTAAGTCGACTCAACCATCTCAGAACGCCATCAACCGGAAACAAGAAGAGGAAGTTGATTTGGTGACTATTTTCCGCAGAGCTCCCCGAGGCCGCCAAGAAGGTCCCAAGATCAACACCAAGAGTGTTGAGGAGCACCGTCCAAAAGCCCTAGGGTTTGTTCCATTGAAGCACGCCCCCGAAGTTTTGTCCGAAGCTTGCCGGGAACCAAGCCCCGAGCCGCAGGTTCTGCCAGAAGGATGTTCCCCGGAAAGAGATGTGCCTTTAGTCCTTGTTGTCGAGCCAAGCTCCAGATGGGCCAAAAGATTGTCCATTTCCTTCCAGGAGAAACTTCCAAGAGCAAGAAGAAGGGAAAGAGTAGCCCGACAAAGTATTAAGTTTGTCACAAACAATCGAGAAGAAGACTCAACGGTGGAAATTGAAGTGTATTCACCGAAGATGGATAAGTTTGGGAAGATACATGGAGGCATATGTGGTCCCAAATTGGCCAAAGAGCACTCCAAAGTTCCCAAGAAGGTTTCGGCCGAAAGCCTCCGTGATGCAACCGCAAAGCCAAGTGTAAGCGCGGGCCCATTCCAAGCAGAACACGCCACCGCTCCCGAACCATCCCTTTATCCCGCCATTTTCTTGGGGCTCGACATCTCGGCCCTTTCCCCGAAGGTTGGGGCTTTGAGACTTGTATGTTGCAATCGACAAGTTCACAAAGTGGCCGGAAGTGGAAGGGAGGAAGGTGACAAAGACAACGCCAAAAGTTCTTCAGTCGATTGTTTGCCGCTTCGATTCCTAACAGGATTATCACCGAAAGGCACACAATTCACAGTCGCACCTTCATGCAAGACGCCCAAGATCTTGGCGCCAAGGTTCGCTTTCGCTTCGCTCATCCGAGAAGTAACTGCCGGAGAGGGCAATGCAAGTGCTGCGCGGGCTCAAGACCAGATTCTTCGCTGAAGCGCACAAGTGCGGAAGAAACGATTGAGGAGCTGCCGGTGGTTCTTGGTCGATCAGACGGCCAAATCGAGCCATCGCCGACACCTTCGCCTAGTCTATGGAGCAGAGGCAGTTCTCCCACGGAACTCGTGGTCACCCGAGTGCTCGCTTATGATGAGTTTGAGCAAGAGCAAGCGATAAGATGACGCACCGCTCCTTGAGGAGGACCATCTTCAGTTGCAGACGAAGCTTTCGATATCAGAAGCTTTGGCGCCACCATAGCCGCAGTTAATGCCGAAGTCTCGAGGAAGGCGACCTTGTTCTTCGCTGCTCAGTTCCGCCAAGAATTCCAACAAGTTGACGCCAAGTGGGAATCTTATCTGGTGAAACGAATACTAGGCTCAAGCGCTGGGCCGTGAGACCAAGATGGCATTCGGTGAGCAACTCCGAACATTGAGCATCTTCAGAAGTTTTATCAGAGGGCGGTTGTTTAACCTGCCCTAAGAAACCACCTTTTTGTACAAGTCTTGCCGATGTTGCATGTAATCCTTGTACCGAGTCGCTGCAATTCTGCATAAGTAAAACTCATGTGCTTCACGATCTTGTCAATTTCTATGCTTTTACTATTATTTTTCATGCATTATCCGACACCTTGTGCAGCACCCACCCCTGAAGCAAGAACGAAAGCAGCAAGGCTCCATATCTTTATTTTTCTTCTTCTTCTTTCTCAAAGAAAGGAAGGTTCCTCGCCACAAGTTAGCCGGGGAGGAGAAGATAATGGTGTGGACCAAGGCCGCCGAGGAAGTTTCATACTTACCGGGAAGCAAACGACGTAAAAGCTAAGTTGCTAAAATTTGAGCAATCAGCTTTTAAATTTTTAAGTTATCTTCCTCGAACTAATCGTGATTTTTTTATATAGAAAACTCGTATGCGCGGAGGAACCAACTCAGAGCTAGTTGGCGCCTCATTTTTTGTTTTGAGTCCGGCAACAACTTAAGTGAGCTATAGACTTGTTGCATAAGGTTGTTTTGTCGGAAGCGGCACTGCCAAAGAAGTTCATTGACGTCTGCAGACCAGGCCAGTGGCCTCAAAAGTTCACAATGACAAGTTCCCTAAAAGCGAGGGGCAAAACATACAAAGGAGGAATCAAGTAAAGGAAATAACATAGCAATCACTACACGAAATAGAGTTATATTACAAAAATAGCTTGTCGCAACTCTAATAAATTGTTCTTACACATGACCAAGCAGCTAGCCAAGGAAAGAGAAAACGGGCGGCCTAATCCACGCAGATCGCCATCAACCCTCTTGATCCCCACACCTTTCCACGATGGGAGCGACAAGGGTCTTGAGCGCTTCCCACATCAAAGATCCGTGGTAAGGACTTGAGGAAGTTGGCTGAGGTTGAGGCCTGGATTATGGAAGGCCACCATCAGCAAGACTTTTTGAGAGCCTCAACAGATCCGGGCGCGACTCCTGGCCACCGCTTTGGGATCTCTTCCCGGAGTCGCTGAGGGCCGCCACCACGCCTCTAGAAGAACAAGCTGAGCTTGGCGCTGGGTGGAGGTGCTCATCGGAGGAATACCAAGATCTACCATCCTCAGCTACGCCACGTCTCTGTCGATGGCTGTGGTGACATTCACGAGACCTCGGTCCAAGGTTCATGTTATCCCCCGAAGTGTTCTGGGCAAGCAAGCAGACTTCACAAGAACGCCTGGTCGCCTTGATCTTCTCCTTCAAGGCCACCTCCCGCCTCGCGCTGGCCCAGCCTGGGTCAAGGTGGTCAGCTTCAACTCGAGATCTGTGTTGAGTCTTGGCGCTGAGCCTTGCTCTTCCCATGAGACGCCCCTGCTCGCCAAGAGTGTAGGCCCTTCTCGCGCCATGCTTGAGTGCAGCAAGCTCCTCGCCTCCTTCAGATTGCCTCCAACGCGCCACCTTCGCCTCCAGCTCCTTCTTGGCGGCTTCGGCAATAAGAAGATCCTTGCTTCCTTAAGAGCCCCGCCAAATCTGCCACGCTGGCAAGATCCTCTCATGGCTGTCAAGATTGACCTTCTCACATGCCCAACTCGCCTCCTCACAGACAAGTTTCTCGAGCAAGCCTTTGTTGCTCTTCAGCCTCTCTCGAGGAGGAAAGCTTTACTGCCCTCGGCGAAGTTTCCCGACCTTGCGGGCCCGAGAGCTTCCGATTGAGGCCCCGTCCCTCCACGCTTCGAATGTCCGCTCCCGCTGACAAGCGCCCGGATTCCAATTCCTTGTCGCACGGAGAGCAAAGCCTCCAGCAGTGTTTCCTCGGCCGCCATGCCGCATGGCCGACCAACCCCCAGAAGAACCTTCACAAAGGTCTCCTTCGACCGACCCCGGAGCTCGATGCCTGTGGAAGCTTGATGAAGACGCCATCGCGCCTTCAAGTAGGCGCGGTGGGTTGAGCCCGACACGCAGAGCGGGGGAGGGATCGGGTCGGAGCGCCTGGCGCCCGCGCCTCGTGGCAAGGCATCACGGACTCCCCTTTGTGGCATTTAGGCCCTTCCCGGGCCCCCAGGGCTTCTTTTAATGGGGGCGGCCAAGATTGCCACAGGTCCTCTCCGGCCACCTGTGTCCATTGGCTCGGAGATGGATCCGACGACCCAAATAATGAAGAAAAGTCAAGCAAGTATCCAAGAAAGAAGATCAAAAGAGGAAACAAGGAAGTTTTCAAGGATTTACTGTAGGTTCTATGGTCTCCCACTGGGGATCCGGCGTCCCTTGTCGGAGAGCGCCCTCCGAGAACCGCCGGGAGAACGTCTTTGCCGGGAATCTTCCTCGTGTAGTCGCAGATGGCATGTCGAGCGGCCTGTGGCACCCCCGGTGGGGCTGCTCGCCCTACACAAATCAACAAATGAATGAGAAAGAAGGAGCACCCATGCACGCCTAACAAACGAAAGTAAACCATACACTTACTGGGGCTGTGCTGGGGGCTGCAGGAAGAGTTGCCGATCCCAGGTTCTCGGCGCGCCCCGCAGTAGGATCGTCGAGACAATTACCGGACCTTGGCCCTTGACGCCTGGGCCGCCCCAAAAGGAATGGATTCAGAGGAAGCAAATCAGAACAAGACAACGCGACAAATTGAAGAACTACAAGGGAAAGAATTTTACCTTCTTCTTCCTCGCCGGGGAGGGAGATCACTGCTCCCTGCGACGAGGGAGGAGGGGTTCCCTTCGCTTGGAGCGGCAGCGGTGGTCCGAGGGCCCCCAGTTGCTGAGGGGAGGTGCTTCAGGCCGGCCGGTGAAGGTGCGCGCCGGGGCTATTGGGCCTGCCTCCGCCACGCTCCGCCTTTGGAGACGCCTTCTGGTGGAGTGGGGCCCCGGGAAAGCTGTTTAAGGGGGGAGGAGGCCCTTCGGTTCGGCCGACTGGCCGCCCACAAGCTCTTCTCGCGCAAACTCCTTCGCCGACAAGGCTTGCCGTGCCTCCGCTTCTCCACGGTGAATGCGACCACCCCCAAGCAGCCCGCTGCCGCCTTCCAGCTGGGCGGCGCCAACCATCACGGTTTCGCGGTGAGGCTCTTCTGTTTGTCGGGCGGATCGCACTTCTACCAGTTGTCAAAGAACCGCCGGACGACGCCATCGCAGGTTTCTTGCGTTGGGACAATTGGGATGCGTCAAGCAGGAATTGTTGCACAAGGACGACGCCGCAACCCGAACATCTCGGATGATCGATCAGCTTGAAAGCTCCAAGAGCATCGCCAAGTTCCAAGACGGAAGTTGAAGTTGAGGCCTGGGCGCAGCCTCGATATCCGCGCTTCCCCACCTCCTCCCTCCCAAGGGGCCGACGGCAAGAAAATCCGGGCTAACCTTGTTTACGGTGAGCCCAAAAGTCTAAGGCGGGATTCGGTGACGGCAATCTTCAGCCTAGCATCTTCCAGGGCCACGTTTTCCAATCCCCAAACTATTGGGGTTTGGGCCATGGGCCAAAGGGTTTCCTCAACAACCAACCCACCGCCCCCCATTCCTCCCATTTGCCGGAGCTCTCCTTCCAGATAGGCTTCCTCTTGCCGATCCTCGAGATCCAAGCGATTCCTCCAAAGAAGAGGCCCCCTCTCAACTGGGCATAAAGAAGTGGGGAAGAGAGCTACGCGGGATGGACTCCAAAATTTTCCAGAATGTGCAAACTGCCATGGTCAGGACAACATTGGGGGTGAAGTCAAGGAGGCAAACAAGGTGTTCATGATATCGCAGAAAATTAGAGAAGGCGGGCAGAGCCCGGAGAAGAACACAAGAAAGGGTACCTGGCTGAGCTAGCCCGCAGAGCGGGAGTACCTTCGCTGGATGCGCCGCCTCCCTTAAGAAGGAGTAGTACCCTCGATCCTTCGGGCGAGGAGGGGGAAGATGGCCCGCCCTTTCGAAACCAAGGCCGGCCCCGACTTCACGGCCCTTTCGGCTTTGAGCCATGGCGAGGTGGTGGGGAGATCGACGGTGTTGGTGGTGCCGGGGCGAGAAGTGAGCGCCGCCTCTTCAGCCTTGGGAAGAAGGGGGAGAGGGGTTTTTCGAGATTGGAAAAGAATCGCAGGGGGCGAATGCCCGTTCCCCGCTTATAAAGGGGAGGGCGGGCGCCCGCTCCGGAAACCCCCACGATCTCCCCACGACGCCGATTCGACGCGGCTGCCTGGGAGGGCATGTGGGTCCGGAGGAGTTATGGGGACCCCCGCGGTGTCTGGCCCTGCTTTGGGCCGACCCAAAGCCTAAGACTGCAGGTGGCCCAGCCCGGGCCCTGGGTGTACTAGAGGGGTACCCTAGTATCCCAACTTGTGCACGGGCAAAGAGACCCTGCAAGGGTTGCCGGGTGACCGCCAAGGTCCTCCGTGGTTCCTTTGGAGCCATTCAAGAACAAAGTATTCGCCAAGGAGAAACCCCGAAGAGGAGCTTGCCGAAGGCCAACCAAGGCACCAAGGAGACAAGGCCTAAAGAGGAGCTTGCCGAAGGCCCGTGAGCGACAAGCCCTGGACGCGAAAACCCATCAGCAAGGCGCTTTGTTTGAGATTACCACTGCTCGCCCAAAGACATCCACCAACGGTCGCCTCGACCTTCCGCGCGGGGCAAGAGGTTTGGCGCCAATGAGCGCTGGCGGGCCCGACAAGATTGCCATCGGGGCGGTGGCGCCGACGGTCCCTCTTTGTATTGTTTTGCGAGACGGCATTTAATGCCTTTGTCCCTACCGTGGTTAGGTATGATAAACATAAGTGCTGTACCAACCACACTCTTTTTCCATTTTTAACCTTGTCACGCACACCGTTGGAGACCCCTTTGAGCATATAAAGGAGGCCCATGTCACGCCTAATATGCAACCCTATCCAAAGGAACTCGACGGTCCCACCAAGGATAGACCCCATATTGAGACGCTTTTGCAAGGTGGATATCATTACATCAACATTACATAATAGATGGGGATATAACATAAGGCACAAATGCCACAAGAATACATCAACATCATATAAAGAGATCAACATCCCACTACGGATGGAACATAAAAGAAACTCAAACGACATCCACCCTCTAGCCCAAAGGCCGACCGAACCTATCCCCGATCAAGAAGAAGCGTAAGAAGAACTCCAAACAAGCAAACATCGCCTCGATCATGATCATCGGAAACCTGTACCCAACGTTGGTTAGTAATCAGGAGCCACGAGGACTCAAAGAATCCCATTACCATGGGTATCAAGACTAGCAAAGCTTAATGGGAAAGTAAGGGGTAATGTGGTGAGGTTGCAGACAAGCATGTATGGTCAACATACAAATGAGAGCGAGAAGAGAAACAAAGGAACAATTTCCCATTAGTAATGATCAAGAAGTGATCCGAACTCCTACTTACGCCGACATAACCCAAACCGTGTTCTCTCTCGATCAACCCCAAAAGAGACACTATAACGCAACCGTTGGTTATTTTAGAAGAGTTTACTTCAAGTTTACTACAACCGGATATTAACAAATTCCCATCTCCACATAACCGCTGGCACGGCTCAAAGTTTATACCCCGAGGGTGTCCCAACTTAGCCCATGATTTGCGATCAACGGATATTCTTCCCCGGAGGACCCGATCAGTCTTAATCCTGCTACAAGACATTTCAAAAAAAACAAGACCAAGACCTTCCGGCGGCCGAATCCCGATAGTAGTCCACAGATCTCGCCTCAAACCAAAAGATGAGCACTACGAAACAGAACCAGCCTCAAGTTTCGACGGCTCAAGTGGTTTCAGTTTGGACCAACACTTAGACAAGCATTCCCGGGGGCTAAAATAAAGATGACCCTTGGGATGCGCGACCAAGGGAAAAAGGTGATAGGTCGCAAATGGTAAAACCAATGTTGGGCCTTGGCGAAAAGTCTTATTCAAAGCGAACCGCAAGGGGGTCCTATAATCACCCGACCGTAGGGACGCCAAGTCCGGGAACATAACACCGATATGACGGAAAACTAGGGCGGCAAGAGGAACAAAACATGCATAAGGCCGAGCCTTCAACCCTTTACCAAGTACATAGATGCATTAATTAAATAAGATATATTGTGATATCCAACAAGTAAACATGTTCCAACAAGGAACAACATCTCCATGTTCCAACAAGGAACAAACTTCATCTTCACCCAACTAACAACGCTATAAGAGGGCTGAGCAAAGCGGAACATAGCCAAACAACGGTTTTGGAAGTTAAAAGGTTAGAGGCGACATGGCAATTTGGGATGGCTTGATAAATAGGTAATAGGTAGCAGCAAAGCGATAAACAAGCAACTAGCATAGCAATGATAGTAGTGAGATCCGGGTAAGGCATCTTGCCCAAATCCCGCAAGGAAGAAGAATGAGTCCATGAAGAAGATGAAGCCATTAAGATTTAACCAAGGAGACGAACGAATCCTCACGACGAACGAAACAGGAACTAACAAGAAAGAAGCACACAACATAGTAAACACTCCACACATGAACAAGGCATGATGCACAAAAGCATGATGCATGACAAGCTACATGAAGCTACCATGGAAATAGATGATGCAAACAAGAGCAACACATCAAAGCAAGTTTAAATGAGGCCGAACAACATAGAACAACTCCAAGTCCTCATATGCAAATTTAAATTGGTCCAGATCTGAATAAACCTTATGTTCAAGTTGTTAAACAGCGTTAAGATGCACCACGATGATCTACACGAAATTTAGTGTTCCCCGTAATTAAGCTACGAATCCCCACTAATGATGCCACGCCACCTTTGTCACCGTAGTTAATCTCGGTTAGTTCAAAACCGTTCAATTTCAAATTCAAAATCGAGCAAACAATAAAAGTTTTCAAATATTAAAATTTAAATGTTGAGGAACCAAATAATACATCGGTAATTATGGAGGTGAAACCACATTTTTATAAAATGTTTAAATGCTCAAAGGAAAATAAAACAACAACAAAAGAAATTAATTAAATGCCTTTGTGTTTTGTAAAATATTAAACTATATTATTTAGGATGAAGTTTTGTGGTTGTGGCTTAATTTGTAAGAACAATTTAGGTGCCACTTTGGTATTTACTAAAACAAAAAATAAACTGCAACTAAAATAAAAAAAAGGTAAAGTAAATAAAAGTAAAAAACAAAAGAAAAGAAGAGAGAACCCCCCTCCGGGCCAAGGGCCCACTTCCTCCCCGCCGAACGGGGCCCATTCCTGCCCTGGCCTATAGGCCACGCCCAACCAAACCCTAGCCCCACCGACACCCCCTCCCGATCCAGATTGGATCGGGACGAACCCCAACCTGCCCCCTCCTCCTTTTCTATCTAGATCGGGAACCCCGACGCCCGGCTGGCCCGGCCTCCGCCCCCCCTCAGATCCGGCCCATCCCCGGCCTCCTTCCTTCCCCACGCCGGCCCACGACCTCCTCGCCACCACTGCCGCTGTCGTCCGCAGCCCCAGCTCCCTCCCCGAACGCCCCCCATCACCTCGACTCGCCGCCGACGACGATCACCACCATCCCGACGCGCGCCGGGCCACCGGCCACCCCCGGGCCCCCCTCCGGTCTTTCTCCCATCTACGCCGACGCCCCTCCCACCTCGAGCTCGAGCACGCCATAATCCCCCAAACGCCGGGAGGTCCGCCTTCCTCCCTTCCCTTGTTCTTGTCGCCGGCGCTGTCCACCATGCGCCACCACGCCTGCCCACGCCCCGGGTCCCTCACGACTCGGCCGCCACCCCGCCCCCGGCCTCCTTCCCTTTCGCCGACTTCGCCCGCCGGAGGCCTCCCGGCGCCCCTCCGCCGGCCATCGCCCCCGTCGCCTTTTCCTTCGATCGCACCACACCCCGGGGCCCCCTGCTCAAGGTTCCCTCGGCCAGAAGCCGAGGGCCGGAACATGGCCCCCCCAAGAAAAAATAAAATAAAATGGTTTAACTAATTAATTGATAATTAAAATTAAGTAATTAATTTTAATTAATTTAATTAATTAATTCAATTAAGTTTAATTAAACAATAGTCAATTTAACCTAAATCCAATTAACTTAATTAGAGGATGAGGGGTCCCCCGACCCACATGTCAGTACCAAGTCAACGATCAACGCCGATCCGACGCCAAGATGACCTCATGCTAACGTATAATTCCATTTTTCAATTAATTAATTAATTAATTAAATTCCAAAAATTATTAAAATTTTTAAAATCATATCTTTAACCGAACCGATTAAAATATTTTCAACATGAAAGTTGCTCAACGAAGACAATCCGATACGCAATTGCTCGTCCACACACACCCCTAACCATCGAACCTGCAAACTTTCCTCTCCGTTCATCTGGAGACGTCCAACCGGAAAACTTTCCTGATGTTTCTTCGCCAAGACGCTTAGCGCCGCTAGAACACGCCTAGCTCGCTTTGGTTGTCCTGTTATGCATTTGTCGCTATGTATTTACTTTTTCCCCTTCTTCCCAAGACCCCGAGGCCGGCCCTGGTTTGGAACTTGTCGAACTCTCTTGCCAGAGCAACCGCAAGCCCCCCTTGATCACCAGATATCGCACTCTTATCTACACCCTTGCATTAGAGTAGTGTAACATGTTACCCAGATATCCTATACCCTGATAGCCCGGCTTGCTACTACGTTGTTACCTTTATCTGCTATCCACGCTTAGTATAGGATGCTAGTGTTCCATCCGGGCCCTACATTCTTGTCCGCCGCCATGCTATATTATCGGGCTGTGATCACTTCGGGAGGTGATCACGGGCATATACTATATACTTTACACTATTACATTACCTGTGGTACTGTCGGAGATGGGGCTGAAAGGACGGTGGCTCCATCCCGAGAGGTGGGCCTGGTTCCCGGCCCCGATTTACTTTGGGGAGGAAGGCAGGTTGAGACCGCTTAGGAGAGAGGTGGGCCGGCCCTGATCGGCGTCATGGATACTTTACACGCTTAACGAGGTTTGGTATTTGATCCGGTTGGCTACGAGCTTATACGCACTAACCATCTACGGGGAGTAGTTATGGGTATCCCGACGCCGTGGTATCACCGGCACTTCACGCCCACGAGCGCCCCGGATTGGACCGGAACGCCGATGGGCTAGGTCTGCTGGCCACAGACGAACGGGTGTGTGTGGCGAGGGCCTGCACTGCTTAGGTTTAGACCGCTGTTGGCCTCTCACAGGCCTAGGTGGGCTGCACGTGTTGATCTTCCGCCGGGCATGACCCAGAAAGGTGTCCGCCAAAATCAAGCGTGGTAAGATGGTGCACCCGGAAGTTAATCTATTCAATAGCCGTGATCTTCTTAATTGGACACTTGAGTTGTACCTTGAGCTTATGACAACTAGAACCGGATACTTGATAAAACACACCTTCCAAGTGCCGACACAACCGGTTCGCCTTCTCTGGTAAGGAGGGGATCCGGTAGGATTATTGCTATGTGATGTTACTTTGAGGACTTCAACCCCCTCCCTACCAAGGAAAGGGTGACCGGTTTAGTTTTCTAAGCTAGCTATCCCCTCTTATTCCGGCATTCTCCATCACCCACCGATATGGCCCTTTACACATATATCCATGCATATTAGTGTAGCTTTTGAGTACTTTGGATGAGTACTCCCTGCCTTGTTCCCCTTTTTCCCCTACCTCTACTCGATTGCTGCAACTGCACTATGGAGCCCGGAGCCACCCACCCCGATGACGACTACTACCCGGAGGTGCCTACTACACGCAGCCCCCACGACCACTGTGAGTAGCTAGGAGGATCCGGGAGGCCGCCTCTTCGATCCGATCCAGCTTGTGCTAGCCATCTTATGGCACCTTGTTTAACTTATGTCCGAAGATATTGTGGCTTCCGCACTGCCTATGATCGAGCACTTGTATTCGAGCCCTCGAGGCCCCCGGCTTGTATTATGATGCTTGTATGACTTATTTTATTTGTAGAGTTGTGTTGTGATATCTTCCCGGAGTCATTGATCTTGATCGCATACATTTGCGCATGATTAGTGTAGATTAAATCGGGGCGCCAAGTTGGTATAGACCGGTAAGGAATTCCTTCCCAACTCCTTGGCAAGTCAGTCAGACATTGCAAAACTTTACTAACTTGGTGTGTGCCTTACGGCCCACGCCGCCATCGGGTGGTACTAGGATCTTTTACCTCACCTTTACTGGGACTCGAGCTCTTCCATTCGGGTTAAATGATTATGCTAAAACAAAACTAACTTTAGGTTCTCATTTTCTCCGAGAGCCCTCACTTCGATGATCGGCCCAACTAGAAGAATCCGTTACTTCACGATGTTTTCTGTTTTGAGCCATCGTGATATGCGATTTTCCTTCCATCCAACCCCTATGAAAGCTACTTACACTTGACATTCATAATCATTCCCCATTGATCTTGTTATTACAAGATACCCAAGTTTTTATTGTTCCGAGGAATTTGGCCACCGCCTTGCGCTTGTTACATGAATACCCCCATAATTTCTCGACTTGTCGAGTATCCGCCAACCCCAGCTTGTTCATGTGTTTCACAAAAGTCTTCAAAATACTATTCGATCTTCCGAAAACCTCCGAGCCTTTGGCTCTTGAAATTTTGCTTGCTTGCATTATGGTTAATCCCATAAGTCTCGAGTCATATTGACATTCCTTGTCATTATCATTTTGAGTCTGTTGACTCAATATGTTTTAACACCCGCAATCATCATTGATCCTTATAAATTACCTTTCCGCTGAGCTGCCCTTTAACCGAATTGGTTCTCACCAATCCAATGTTGTTGATTGTACCCAAGGCTATTCAACTTATCCATCCCTAATCGTAGCATTGCTTCACCCTTGATTTGGGAATCAAATTCATTTGCATTTGACAATTGAGTTAGTCTTGTTTCTATAATTTGATCTCCTTGCATTCTTCTTCCTCTAGTTGAGTATCGATGCTCCGCCGATCCCTTGTGGACCACCGATCCTTTGTTGGATTTTATCCACAACCCCTTCATATTCAATAACCTTGTGAGCCTTTCCCCATACATAATGCCTTTGGTAAATTGTATCCTCCGCTTTCAACCATGCTCGCCTTCAAGAATTATTTCTAAAGATTCGTATATGATTCCAAGAAGCCCCTATGGGTGAACATATGCTTCACTAAACCGTGGAACCCGAAAGTTCTCACAATCATACCCTTTGTTCGCAGATAAAATTTTCAACACCCAACTTCATCGAACGTGAGAAGTGAATGAAGGGTTATGCATTGGAGAAGGGAGTCGATTGAACTTGTGTTCATGCCCATGGACACGATGTAGATCTTATCATTAAAGCTTCTTAAATTAATTATTCTTTGGTATAAGTTCATCTTATATCGTGGATCCGCCTTTTGCAATCGTGGTTCCACCATGTTTCTTTTAAATACCATTTCATGCAAGTTTTAGCACTTGTCTTCAGAGAGCAATAACCCCCCCAACCTCTACTTTGATATGTCATCAGTATTACCCCGGTATCTCGAGATTATCATGGAACTGCATAACTCTTATGAGTTCTTCATCAAGTGCTACCTTCCCACGTTCCAATTTTTCACGGGCTCGAAGTTATTAAACACTCAAAGACACCGATAAATGAACCGAGTCCGCACTACGGTTCAACAACTCTTCAAGAAGCTTCTATAAGACGAAGTTTGTTGATCACGCCATTCCTAGCCTGTTTGGCTATATCGGTCGGATGATTTTAATCTTTAACCCGCCCTTCTTCACGAGCACAATTTTCGACGAGGAACTAACCTTACGCCGATCCTCATCGACATATCATTTCGCTTGAACAACAAGCTTGGTTTCGAATTTTGTCGACCCTTTGGTTCTAATAACCTTTCACTTCATCATTACTTTGACTTGATGTCCCGCCGATCGATTACATTTCTTTCCCAAATTTGGAAAAACCTCCGATACCAATTGAATCCATGATGAGAAATACCATCCTTGCCCGATGAATTGTATTATCATCGACCACTTTATTGCCTTCCGCTCAACACAAGTTGTTCGTGTTTTGTGTAAACTGGGATCCCTGCTACCCAAAATTGATCTTCCACTTAAGTATTAATCTTTTGTCAAGGATGTGGTGAGAATTTCACCACCTCTTAAGAATTCTTGAATCATAACAATTCTTGCCATTTCGCTCATTCCTTGACCTATTGTTTTCAACCGAATACCACAATTGAGCTATGACGTGAATTAAAACTTCTAGCAAGCCTCTTGCTTTGAAGTGAAATTTTAGACTATTGATTATTGAATCACCATTCGACTGGTATGCAACCCACCCATATTTCGGGCACCTTCAACCAATGTTTAGTTGTGTATGTTTTCCGAGCATACATCATTATACCATTTGAGGAAAATGTCATCTTCTTTGTTCATATTATCGGGAAATCCATCCGATTGAATTCTCGATGAATTGTCCGAGCCCATCACCACCTTCTCATCCCCTCCTTGGTTTAAGGATGAACTATTGCTTCTAGAACCCGCCCCATAGTTCGCTTCCGAGAATCTTGAAATGTCACTTCATCTATTTGTGTTGCACCTTTTCTTCTGGACATCCCGAGTCCGAGGTATCATGACACCAATTGATATGGATCTGGGATATGATGGTTGGGACAACTTTCCAAGGTATGATGTTGATCCTTTGATGACCCAGCATGATGTCATGCCTAGCACCCTCCCCCGGAGGACCTATAATTATAGTTTTTTCAAGGTTATCCATTCATCCATGAGGGAATTGTAAACGTTCTTAAGTTATTCCCGATGGATCCTTCGTGATTCCAAAGTCTGATCTTCACTTGAAGACCATGTCAATGCTACCGCATGTCAATGGTAATGATCCAACAGAACATTTGAAGCCGATGCTAAATTTTATTTATCACTTATCCTAACACCGTGGGGTAATGACATGAAATTTCTCTCCCTTACCTAAAGGGTTTTCTACATTATATCCCGTCATGGATATCATTGCTTATCCTTGGGAAGGATATACCTAAATATGTGTTTAAACACATTTTTCCTTTCCATTGTTCTCCTTAACCTAATGATCACATTTTCCTTTCCATGGTTCTGTTTGACCTTCTTGGGATATATATAATCTAAGCGGATAACCTCGCTTAGGTAAGCACCTCGGTTTACCACTGTAAGTAAGACCCTATTACTAGTGTGTCGCCCGTGTAATTAAGCTACAGTAATCCCCACTAATGATGCCACGCCACCTTTGTCACCGTAGTTAATCTCGGGTTAGTTCAAAAACCGTTCAATTTCAAATTCAAAATCGAGCAAACAATAAAAGTTTTCAAATATTAAAATTTAAATGTTCGAGGAACCAAATAATACATCGGTAATTATGGAGGTGAAACCACATTTTATAAAATGTTTAAATGCTCAAAGGAAAATAAAACAACAACAAAAGAAATTAATTAAATGCCTTTTGTGTTTTGTAAAATATTAAACTATATTATTTAGGATGAAGCATTTTGTGGTTGTGGCTTAATTTGTAAGAACAATTTAGGTGCCACTTTGGTATTTACTAAAACAAAAAATAAACTGCAACTAAAATAAAATGTAAAAGGTAAAGTAAATAAAAAGTAAAAACAAAAGAAAAGAAGAGAGAGACCCCCTCGCTGGGCTGGGCCAAGTGGCCCAGGTGGCCTCCACGCCGCCGAACGGGCCGCCCATTCCCTGCTCCTGGCCTATAGGCCACGCCCAACCAAACCCTAGCCCCGACCGCACACCCTCCCGATCCAGATTGGATCGGGACGAACCCCCAACCTCGCTCCTCTCCTCCTCTCGTTCCTCTCTATCTAGATCGGGAACTGCCCCGACGCCGCCGGTTGCCGCCCAAGGCCTCCTCCCTCCTCCCATGAGTCACCTCGCTGGCGCCACCCTCCGGCCTCCTTCCTTCCTCCCGCACTGCCGTCGTCGCCCACGACCTCCTCGCCGACCACTGCCGCCGCTGCTCGTCACCGCAGCCCGGAGCTCCCCTCCTCGCCGAACGCCGTCCCCATCACCTCGACTTCGTGCGCTCGACGACGATCACCACCATCCCGACGCTGCCGCCGGCCACCAGCGCCGCCACCCCGCCGGAAGCCGCCCCTGCCGCCGGTCTTCCTCCCATCTACGCCGACGCCCCGCCCACCTCCTCGAGCTCGAGCACGCCGCCATAATCCCCACGAACGCCGGTGAGGCTCCGCCTTCCTCCTCTCTCCCCTTGTTCTTGTCGCCGGCGCTGTCCACCATGCGCCGACCACGCCGCCCCACGCCTCGCCGTGGTCCCTCACGCACTCTCGTGCCGCCACCCCGTCCGACCTCCCGGCCTCCTCTTCCCTGTTCGCCGCACCCCGCCCGCCGGAGTTGCCCTCCTGCGCGCGCCTCCTCCCATGCCGCCGCCCATCGCCCCCGTCGCCCTTTCCTTCGATCGCACCACACCGCGCCTCCGCTGGCCCGGCTTGCCTCGCCTCAGCGCTTAGAGCTCGCACTGCGGGCGCTCAGAAGCGACTGCTAGGGCCCCCGGCCACCGACTTAGGCCCCCACCCTGAATGTATTTAGAAAATAAAATAAAATGGTTTAACTAATTAATTGATAATTAATTAATTAAGTAATTAATTGTTAATTAATCCAAGTTAATTAATTCAATTAACTAATTAAGTTTAATTAAACAATAGTCAATTTAACCTAAATCCTAATTAACTTAATTAGAGGATGACAGTGGGTCCCCCGACCCACATGTCAGTCGACCAAGTCAACGATCAACGCCGATCACGACGCCAAGATGACCTCATGCTAACGTTATAATTCCATTTTTCAATTAATTAATTAATTAATTAAATTCCAAAAATTATTAAAATCTTTTAAAATCATATCTTTTAACCGTAACTCGGATTAAAATATTTTCAACATGAAAGTTGCTCGTAACGACGAGACGAATCCGGATACGCAATTGCTCGTCCGACACACACCCCTAACCTATCGAACCTGCAAACTTTCCTCTCCGGTTCATCCGTTCGAGAGACGTCCGAACCGGAAAACTTTCCTGATGTTTCTTCGCCAAGATCGCTTAGCGCCATGTTAGAACACGCCTAGCTCTGCTTGGTTGTCCTGTTATGCATTTGCTCGCTATGTATTTATCGTTTCTTCCCCTCTTCTCTCCTAGAGACCCCGAGGTCATTGCGGTACCCCCATGTGTGCGACTACGGTGTCGACGACCCCTCTCTCTTGCCAGAGCAACCAGGCAAGCCCCCCCTTGATCACCAGATATCGCCTACTCTTATCTACACTGCTTGCATTAGAGTAGTGTAACATGTTACTGCTTTCAGATATCCTATACTGCTGCATAGCCTGTCCTTGCTACTACTGTTGTTACCTTTATCTGCTATCCTACTGCTTAGTATAGGATGCTAGTGTTCCATCAGTGGCCCTACATTCTTGTCCGTCTGCCATGCTATACTACCGGGCTGTGATCACTTCGGGAGGTGATCACGGGCATATACTATATACTTTACACTATTACATTACCTGTGGTACTGTTCGGAGATGGGGGCTGAAAGGACAGGTGGCTCCATCCCGTAGAGGTGGGCCTGGTTCCCGACGGCCCCGATGTTACTCGTGGCGGAGGACAGGCAGGTTGAGACCGCTTAGGAGAGAGGTGGGCTGGCCCTGATCGGCGTCATGGATACTTTACACGCTTAACGAGGTCTTGGTATTTGATCTGTTGGCTACGAGCTTATACGCACTAACCATCTACGTGGGAGTAGTTATGGGTATCCCGACGCCGTGGTATCACCAAGCACTTCAGACGTCACACGAGCGGCGCGCCGGATTGGACCGAACGCTGATGGGCTAGGTCTGCTGTCACAGACGTCAACGTGCGTGTGTGCTTTCGTGGCGATGGGCCCGCCCTGCGCGCTTAGGTTTAGACCGCGTGTTGGCCTCTCTGTTGTGCCTAGGTGGGGCTGCGACGTGTTGATCTTCCGCGGCCGGGCATGACCCAGGAAAGTGTGTCCGGCCAAATGGGATCAAGCATGCTGGGTAAGATGGTGCACCCCTGCAGGGAAGTTAATCTATTCGAATAGCCGTGATCTTCGGTAACAGGACGACTTGGAGTTGTACCTTGAGCTTATGACAACTAGAACCGGATACTTGATAAAACACACCCTTCCAAGTGCCGATACAACCGTGTTCGCTCTCTCGTGGATATGAGGAGGATCGCGGGTAGGATTATTGCTATGTGATGTTACTTGAGGACTTCAACCTACCCTCCTCTACCTGCTGCAAGGCAGGTGACCGAAGCGTAGTCTTCGTTAAGGCTAGCTATCCCCTCTTATTCGGCATTCTGCAGCTTCACCCACCGATATGGCCCTTTACACATATATCCATGCATATGTAGTGTAGCTCCTTGCTTATGTAGTACTTTGGATGAGTACTCACGGTTGCCTTGTTCCCCTTTTTCCCTACCTCTACTCGATTGCTGCAACTGCACTATGGAGCCCAGAGCCAGCCGCCACCGCCGATGACGACTACTACTGGAGGTGCCTACTACTACGCAGCAGCCCCCGACGACGACTCAGAGTAGCTAGGAGGATCCCAGCAGGAGGCCTGCTCCTCTTCGATCTCAGATCCCAGTTTGTGCTAGCCATCTTATGGCACCTTGTTTAACTTATGTCCAGATTCAGATATTGTGGCTTCCGCTGACTCGCCTATGATCGAGCACTTGTATTCGAGCCCTCGAGGCCCCTCGGCTTGTATTATGATGCTTGTATGACTTATTTTATTTGTAGAGTTGTGTTGTGATATCTTCCCGTGAGTCATTGATCTTGATCGCATACATTTGCGTGCATGATTAGTGTAGATTAAATCGGGGCGCCACAAGTTGGTATCGTGAGCCGATCGCCGTAGGAATTCTTCCCAACTCCTTGGTCAAGTCGAGTCTAGACATTGCAAAACTTTTACTAACTTGGCTGTGTGCCTTACGGCCCACGCCGCCATCGGGTGGTACTAGGATCTTTTACCTCGACCTTTACTCGGGACTCGAGCTCTCTTCCATTCGGGTTAAATGATTATGCTAAAACAAAACTAACTTTAGGTTCTCGTTAATACTTTCTCCCGGAGAGCCCTCACTTCGTGATGATCGTCTTTGCACTAGAAGAATCCGGTTACTCTCGATGTTTTCTCGAGTCTTTGAGCCATCGTGATATGCGATTTTCCTTCCATCACAACCCCTATGAAAGCTACTTACACTTGACATTCATACGATCATTCCCCATTGATCTTGTTATTACAAGATACCCGAAGTTTTCTATATTGTTCCGAGGATACTTCGTGCCTCCGCCTTGCGCTTCTTTGTTACATGAATACCCCTACGGATAATTTCTCGCACTTGTCGAGTATCCGCCAACCCCAGCTTGTTCATGTGTTTCACAAAAGTCTTCAAAATACTATTCGATCTTCCGAAACCCTCTCGAGCCTTTGGCTCTTGAAATTTTGCTTGCTTGCATTATGGTTAATCCCATAAGTCTCGTAGTCATATTGACATTCCTTGTCATTATCATTTTGAGTCTGTTGACTCAATATGTTTCTGAACACCCGCAATCATCATTGATCCTTATAAATTACCTTTCCGGCTGAGCTGCCATTCTTTCAACTGGAATTGGTTCTCACCAATCCAAGTGTTGTTGATTGTACCCTAAGGCTATTCAACTTATCCATCCCTAATCGTAGCATTGCTTCTGACCCCTTGATTTGGGAATCGTAATTCATTTGCATTTGACAATTGAGTTAGTCATTGTTTCTATAATTTGATCTCCTTGCATTCTTCTTCCTCTAGTTGAGTATCGATGCTCACGCCGATCCCTTGTGGACCACCAGATCCTTTGTTGGATTTTATCCGACAACTCCTTCATATTCAATAACCTTGTGAGCCTTTCCGATACATAATGCCTTTGGTAAATTGTATCCTCTGCTTTCTCAACCATGGTCTGCCTTCGAGCTTGAGTTAATTATTTCTAAAGATTCTGGTATATGATTCCAAGAAGCCCCTATGGGTTGAACATATGCCTTCACTAAACCGTGTGAACCCGAAAGTTCTCACGAATCATACTCTTCTGGTGCTTCGCCAGATAAAATTTTCAACACTGCAACTTCATCGAACGTGAGAAGTGAATGAAGGGTTATGCATTGGAGAAGTGGGAGTCGACCTTGAACTTGTGTTCATGCCCATGGACACGATGTAGATCTTATCATTAAAGCTTCTCTAAATTAATTATTCCTTTGGTATAAGTTCATCTTATATCGGGATCCGCCTTTTGCAATCGTGGTTCCACCATGTTCTCTTTTAAATACCATTTCATGCAAGTTTTAGCACTTGTCTTCAGAGAGCAATAACCCCGCCCAACCTCTACTTTGATATGTCATCGAGTATTACCCCGGTATCTCGAGATTATCATGGAACTGCATAACCTCTTATGAGTTCTTCATCAAGTGCTACCTTCCCACTGCTTCCAATTTTTCACGGGCTCGAAGTTATTAAACACTCAAAGACACCGATAAATGAACCGAGTCCGCACTACGGTTCAACAACTCTTCAAGAAGCTTCTATAAGTACGAAGTTTGTACCGATCACGCCATTCCTAGCCTGTTTGGCTATATCGTTGTCGTGATGATTTTAATCAGTACTACCCGCTCCTTCTTCACGGAGCACAATTTTCGACGAGGAACTAACCTTACGCCGATCCTCATCGACATATCATTTCGCCTTGAACAACAAGCTTGGTTTCGAAGTTTGTGTCGCACTTTGGTTCTAATAACCTTTCACTTCATCATTACTTTGACTTGATGTCGCCGCCGATCGATTACATCTTCATGAACTCTCGCGACAAAGGTGTCGTGATCATCAACATTCGAGCTCATCCAGATACCAATTGAATCCATGATGAGAAATACCATCCTTGCCCTTGATGAATTGTATTATCATCGACCACTTTATTGCCTTCCGCTCAACACAAGTTGTTCGTGTTTTGTGTAAACCTTGGGATCCCTGCTACCCAGCAGCTTGATCTTCCTTACCTCGAAGTATTACCATCTCCTTTTGTCAAGGATGTGGTGAGAATTTCACCACCTCTTAAGAATTCTTGATATCATAACAATTCTTGCCATCTTCGCTCATTCCTTGACCCCGTATTGTTTTCAACCGAATACCGACAATTGAGCTATGACGTGAATTCAAAACTTCTAGCAAGCCTCTTGCTTTGAAGTGAAATTCTTAGACTATTGATTATTGAATCACCATTCGACGTTGGTCATGCAACCCAGCCCATATTTCGGGTGCACCTTCAACCAATGTTTAGTTGTGTATGTTTTCCTCGAGCATACATCATTATACCATTTGAGCTGACAAATGTCATCTTCTTGTTCATATTATCGTGGAAATCCATCCGATTGGAATTCTCGATGAATTGTCGCTGAGCCCATCAGCCACCTTCTCATCCCCTCCTTGGTTTAAGGATGAACTATTGCTTCTAGAACCCGCTCCCATAGTTCGTTTCCTGAGAATCTTGAAATGTCACTTCATCTATTTGTGTTGCACCTTTTCTTCTCGGACATCCTGAGTCTGAGGTATCATGACACCAATTGGATATGGATCTCGGTCAGATATGATGGTTGGGACAACTTTCCAAGCGTTATGATGTTGATCCTTTGATGACCCGGTAGCATGATGTCATGCCTAGCACCCCCCCTCCCCCGGCTGGAGGACCTATAATTATAGTTTCCTTTTCAGCAGGGTTATCCATTCATCCATGAGGGAATTGTAATACTGGTTCTATAAGTTATTCCTGATGGATCCTTCGTGATTCCAAAGTCTGATCTTCACTTGAAGACCATGTCAATGCTACCTCGAAGCATGTCAATGGTACTCCGATCTTCAACAGGAACATTTGAAGCACGATGCTAAATTTTATTTATCACTTATCCTAACACCGCTTGTATGGGTAATGACATGAAATTTCTCTCCCTTACCTAAAGGGTTTTCTACATTATATCCTCGTCATGGATATCATGCTCGCTTATCCTTGGGAAGGATATACCTCAAATATGTGTTTAAACACATTTTTCCTTTCCATTGTTCTGCTTAACCTAATGATCACATTTTCCTTTCCATGGTTCTGTTTGACCCTTCTTGGGATATATATAATCTAAGCAAAGTGATAATCCCTGCTTAGGTAAGCACCTCGTTGTACCACTGTAAGTAAGACCCTATTACTATTGTTGATGACATTCCGTAACCACCGATGGACGAGAACCTTGCCTATTGGTCCGCCTCGCTCAACGAAAGGAAAATGGTTCTCTTCGTCCCTCGCCCTTGGTACCTATGTTGTTGCCGACATGACCTCGACTCTCCTCCGACATGCCTAGCTTACATGATCGCAAGATGTCACCAACCTTTCTACTTTTAACCACATGGTGGGTCCATAACCCACGCCCACAGATCGACACCGACTCTCCCGTACACCCCCTGCTCCCAAAGTTATTCCTCCGCGTGGACTCGTATGTAATTCACGGCCACCGCCATAGTGATCTATTCTCGTATCGACGCGATACTTACTCTCGCTACTCAACCCCTTTCTCACTCGTTCAAAGCTTCGAGCAACTACCTACCCTCTTGAGCCTATTATGGTACTTTTCGACCTTACTCTCGAGGTATTTCATATGTTCAACTCGAGAGATAATCTTATACTAATTCATGGGTTAGCCCTGCATTGTTTCGCTTAAAAGCATTATGTCGTAGTGAGCTGCCCTTATCTTTCGTAAGTATGATGGAGTTCCCAAGAAATGATGACCAGTTTATCATGATGCATCGGAATAAAGGATTGAAGACATCAACGAAAGGGATTAACTTCTTCGAGAAGATCCGTTAGATTATCGTAACTGCACCTTTCCCCTTGATCCTCTTAAATCTCGGACGAGATTTCTTGTAGTGGAGGAGAATTGTGACGCCTGTAATTAAGCTACAAGAATCCCCACTAATGATGCCACGCCACCTTTGTCACCGTAGTTAATCTCGGTTAGTTCAAAACCGTTCAATTTGAAATTCAAAATCGAGCAAACAATAAAAGTTTTCAAATATTAAAATTTAAATGTTCTGAGGAACCAAATAATACATCGGTAATTATGGAGGTGAAACCACATTTTTATAAAATTTTAAATGCTCAAAGGAAAATAAAACAGCAGAAAAGAAATTAATTAAATGCCTTTTGTGTTTTGTAAAATATTAAACTATATTATTTAGGATGAAGCATTTTGTGGTTGTGGCTTAATTTGTAAGAACAATTTAGGTGCCACTTTGGTATTGACTAAAACAAAAAATAAACTGCAACTAAAATAAAATGTAAAAGGTAAAGTAAATAAAAAGTAAAAAACAAAAGAAAAGAAGAGAGAGACCTCTCATTGGGCCAAGTGGCCCACTGCCTCCGCCGCCGAACGGGCCGGCCCATTCCCCCCGTTCCCCTGGCCTATAGGCCACGCCCAACCAAACCTAGCCCCGACCGCACACCCCCCCTCCCGATCAAGATTGGATCGGGACGAACCCCCACCTCGCTCCTCTCCTCCTCTCGCTCCTCTCGATCTAGATCGGGAATCTGCCCCGACGCCGCCGGTTGCCGCCCGCCGCACTCCGCCCTCCCCGCTGAGTCACTCGCTGGCGCCACCTCTCGGGCCAGCTTCCTTCCTCCCGCACTGCCGCCCTCCACGACCTCCTCGCCGGACCACCGCCGCCGCTGCTCGCCGCCGCAGCCCGGAGCTCCTCCTCGCCGAACGCCGTCCCCATCACCCTCGACTGCCGCCTCGACGACGATCACCACCATCCCGACGCCGCCGCCGGCCACCGCCACGCCACCCGCCACGGACGCCGCCCCCATCGCCGGTCTTCCTCCCATCTACGCCGACGCCCCGCCCACCTCCTCGAGCTCGAGCACGCTGCCATAATCCCCACGAACGCCGGTGAGGCTCCGCCTTCCTCCCTCTCTCCCTTGTTCTTGTCGCCGGCGCTGTCCACCATGCGCCGACCACGCCGCCCCACGCCTGCCGTGGTCCCCAGCACCTCGTGCCGCCACCCCGTCCCGGGCCGCCTCCTCTTCCCCTCGTTCGCCAGACTTCCCCCTCGCCGGAGTTGCCCTCCCTGCGCGCCTCCTCCCCTGGGCCTGGCCGCGCCATCGCCCCCGTCAGTCCTTTCCTTCGACCGCACCACACCGCACCCTCCGCTGCCGGTTGCTGCCTCGCCATAGCGCTTAGCGCCGGACTGCAAGGCGCCAGAGCGACTGCCACGCCTGCCACCGACTAGGGGCCCCACCCTGAATGTATTTAGAAAATAAAATAAAATGGTTTAACTAATTAATTAATAATTAATTAATTAATAATTAATTAATTAATTAAGTAATTAAGTTAATTAATCCGGTTAATTAATTCAGCTTAACTAATTAAGTTTAATTAAACAATAGTCAATTTAACCTAAATCCTAATTAACTTAATTAGAGGATGATGTGGGTCCCTTGACCCACATGTCGTTGACCAAGTCAACGGTCAACGCTGATCGCCGACGCCAAGATGACCTCATGTCGACGTTATAATTCCATTTTTCAATTAATTAATTAATTAATTAAATTCCAAAAATTATTAAAAATTTAAAATCATATCTTTTAACCGTAACTCGGATTAAAATATTTTCAACATGAAAGTTGCTCGTAACGACGAGACGAATCCGATACGCAATCCGCTCGTCCGCCACACACCCCTAACCTATCGAACTCCTGCAAACTTTCCTCTCCGCTCATCTGTCGACAGACGTCTCGAACCGGAAAACTTTCCTGATGTTTCTTCGCCAAGACGCTTAGCGCCATGCTAGAACACGCCTAGCTCGCTTGTTGTCCTGTTATGCATTTGCTCGCAATGTATTTATCGTTTTTCCCCTCTTCTCTCCCAGAGACCCCGAGGTCACGCCGGTACCCCCATGTGTGCGATTACGGTGTCGACGACCCTCTCTCTTGCCGTGAGCAACCAGCAAGCCCCCTTGATCACCGTGACATCGCCTACTCTTATCTACACCGCTTGCATTAGAGTAGTATAACATGTTACTACTTTCGATATCCTATACCGCTGCATAGCTCGTCCTTGCTACTATCAAGTTGTTACCTTTATCTCGCTATCCTATCGCTTAGTATAGGATGCTAGTGTTCCATCAAGGGCCCTACATTCTTGTCTGCTCGCCATGCTATATTATCGGGCTGTGATCACTTCGGAGGTGATCACGGGCATATACTATATACTTTACACTATTACATTACCTTTGGTACTGTTCGAGATGGGGCTGAAAGGACGGTGGCTCCATCCCGTAGAGGTGGGCTCGGGTTCCCGACGGCCCCGATCGTTACTTTGTGGTCGAGCGATGTGGCAGGTTGAGACCGCTTAGGAGAGAGGTGGGCCTGGCCCCGATCGGCGTCATGGATACCTAACACGCTTAACGAGGTCTTGGTATTTGATCCGAGTTGGCTACGAGCTTATACGCACTAACCATCTACGCTGGAGTAGTTATGGGTATCCCGCGCCGTGGTATCACCGGCACTTCGACGTCACGACGAGCGGCGCCGCCGGATTGGACCGGAACGCCTGATGGGCTAGGTCTGCTTCCCGTAGTGCAACGTGCAGTGTGTGCTCGTGGCGATGGGCCTGCACCCTGCGCTTAGGTTTAGACCGCGTGTTGGCCTCTCTGTTGTGCCTAGGTGGGGCTGCGACATGTTGATCTTCCGCGCGGGCATGACCCAGAAAGTGTGTCCGCCAAATGGGATCAAGCGTCTGGGTAAGATGGTGCACCCTGCAGGAAGTTAATCTATTCAATAGCCGTGATCTTCGGTAACAGGACGACTTGGAGTTGTACCTTGAGCTTATGACAACTAGAACCGGATACTTGATAAAACACACCCTTCCAAGTGCCAGATACAACCGGTGTTCGCTCTCTCTCAGGGATATGAGGAGGGGATCGCCGGGTAGGATTATTGCTATGTGATGTTACTTGAGGACTTCAACCTACCCTCCTCTACCTGCTGCAAGGCAGGTGACCGTGGTTTAGTCTTCGTTAAGGCTAGCTATCCCGCCTTATTCTCGGCATTCTGCAGCTCAGTCCACCGATATGGCCCTTTACACATATATCCATGCATATGTAGTGTAGCTCCTTGCTTGTAGTACTTTGGATGAGTACTCACGGTTGCCTTGTTCCCCTTTTTCCCTACCTCTACTCGATTGTCGCAACTGCACTATGGAGCCTGAGAGCCAGCCGCCACCGCCGATGACGACTACTACTCCGAGGTGCCTACTACTACGTGCAGCCCACCGACGGCGCACTGTGAGTAGCTAGGAGGATCCTGTGCAGAGGCCTGCTCCTCTTCGATCTCAGATCCCGCTTTGTGCTAGCCATCTTATGGCACCTTGTTTAACTTATGTCTCAGACTCAGATATTGTGGCTTCCACGACTCGCCTATGATCGAAAGCACTTGTATTCGAGCCCTCGAGGCCCCTAGCTTGTATTATGATGCTTGTATGACTTATTTTATTTGTAGAGTTGTGTTGTGATATCTTCCCGTGAGTCCTTGATCTTGATCGTACACATTTGCGTGCATGATTAGTGTATGATTAAATCGGGGGTGTCACATCTAGTCAAGATACATATAAAGTTCATTAGATTCGGAGCTACGGCCTAGAAGATATGAGCAAAACAAGTTAAACATGGTATTGATGCAAAATGCATACAAACATCAAGCAAACACATCAAAAAAAGGATGCAACATGATAATATGAAACTACATGCAAAAACAAGCAAGTTTCGGAGCACACTCAAAACGGAGCAACGGTTCAACACATACACTCTATACAAGTCATGACAACAATCTGTCCAAAACAGCAACTAGGCATATTGCAAGCATCAAAACACTATGCTACAGCATCTCAACGTGAAAACAAAAGGCATGGACATGATGTACAGGTAAATCATGACAAAACATGAACACTGAGCTATCTCCATAAATCACTAGAACATGCTCAAACACACATGGCAAGATTGCAAATAATAACAGTTTCAGACTTTAGCAGAAATAACATCAGGTTGCAATGTTTAGAGCTATCAAACAACATGCTACAGGAACTTATCATGGAAAACAAAGGCATTTCATGATACTACTAAAAGCATAGAACAAAAGTCCCTTTCTGACCAAGAGCCAAAAAGGATCAGAAGATATGATGGCACCCATGTAAACATGGCAAGTTATATGACAGATTCATACAAGGCAGGAACAACAATAAGTAGGCATGTTGGTGAGCTTGAACCACTCACCACAGAGTAATACATGGCATGGCAAGGCAACTCACAGTAAGAAGACATGTTATAGAAGCTATACATGGCAAGAACAACATCATAGCATACACGGATCAACTACAACAACCTTGGCAAAATTGAATAACATGTAAACAATCTGCCAGGAAACATTTTATAGCAAAAGTAGAGCTCGATTGACTCAAGCTATGGCACTCCATAATTGCAAACAAGGGCATGGATGGATAGAGAATAACCATATGTTCAAAACATCCTTACTGAAGTATCTCCAAATAAGAATGGATCTCTCGGTAGCATCAAGTTAAGATGGCATAAAATATCAAGAAAACAGGGCTAAAATCAGCAACATCATGAAGCCTAGTTTGCATGCTTGTGCTAGTCACCATAGAGATCAAACAAATACATGGCATACAACCCTGTAAATATGGCATGGCATATTACAAAACACATGTAGGACTCAAGTTCATAGGGTGCACACATCAATCATGGCAAAAATGAGAAAAGTGCATGTTCTGTTAAGAATCTGAAACTAACATCACATTGCCCTCTTCCAACAGA
Source organism: Aegilops longissima (assembly GCA_021605205.1). Lineage (NCBI taxonomy): Eukaryota > Viridiplantae > Streptophyta > Magnoliopsida > Poales > Poaceae > Aegilops > Aegilops longissima. The sequence continues at coordinate 47,283 of JAHIAM010007422.1, read as the reverse complement.
ATTTCGGGCATCAAGATGATCTCAAATGAAAATGATGCAATGAGGTGAAATGATCTACTAGTCGAGACGAACAATTGGACATATTACACGCACGGAACGGAGCTACGGATGCAGATTTATGGCATGATGAAAATGCAACATTATGCAAAATATCTGGGGGACTTGGGATATTTCGGGGTCAACCTCGTGCACGGAAATCGAAGCGGCGGCGGATCTCGCCGGATCCGCGGCGCCGGTGGCCGGAGTTGTCGGGGACGGGGCGGGAGGCGGCCGAGGAGGGCGCGGAGGCGGCGAGGGCGGCGGCGCGCGGGCGGCGCGGGAGGCACGGCCAGCGCGAGGGAGCTGCCCGGCGAAGCTCCCATGGCGCGCGGCATGGCCGGGAGGCGCCGACCGAGGGGCGCTGGGCGGCTGCCGGGCACGCGCCGAGGCGGGCGGCGGCGGCGCCCGCGGCCGGAGGCGAGGAGGCGGCGGGACCGCGATCGGGCGGTGGACGGCGGCGGCGGCGCCGCCGGACGGCGGGCGGGTCGGGAGGCGCGAGGCGAAGCGGGGCGGAGCGGGCCCGGAGCGCCCTTGCCTCGCCCGGGCGGGCGAATCTGGCCCGGGCGGCGGCGGCGATGTGGGCGCGGTGGAGGCGACGTGGCGGCGTCCCATTGGGCGCGGAGGCGGCGGTGGTGATGTGGCGGCTTCACATTGGCCGGAGTGAGGTGGCTGGGGTGGTGGACACGTCCGGGTGAGGTTGGACGTGTCCGGCGGCGCGAGGAAGCGGAAGGCTAGGGTTGCACTGCGCAAAAATTGGAGGGGATGCACATATTTTTAGGTAGAGGGAGCTAGGAGAGTCCAAATGAGGTGCCGTTTTCGGCCACGCGATCGTGATCGAACGACCGAGAGCATGGAGGGGAGTTTTCTGGGTTTTGGGCCACTTTGGAAGGGGTGTTGGGCTGCAAGGAGAAGGGGGGTTTACGGTTACCCGGTTAACCGTTGGAGTATCAAACGACCTCTAAATGATCCGAAACTTGACAGGCGGTCTACCGGTGGTATACCAAGGCCACTTGACAAACCTCGGTCCATTCTGAGAAAGTTTAACACCCGCACACGAAAAGAGGTAAAAGGGGGCGCCGGGGGACATAGGAGTGTCGGATTGCAAAACGGACAACGGGGAAAATGCTCGGATGCATGAGACGAACACGTATGCAAATGCGATGCACATGATGACATGATATGAAATGCAGATGATGACATGGAAAAGTGCAACACGCAAGCAAATGACATGGCAAAGACAGCAAATAACTGGCAGACACCTGGCGCATCGAATCCGGGGCGTTACAACACTCCTCCACTAACAAGAGATCTCGTCCCGAGATCTTAGGACCGAGACGGAAGGGAAAAAGGATGAGGTGAAACAAGAACTCAAGAGAAGAAGCAAAGAATCGAAAGCACTCAAGAAGGAGAGGAACGACGAGAATGACGAGAATCGAAAGCTCAAGAAATCAGAAAGACTATGAAACAACTCCGGTTAGAACGAGATAAGAAACGAATAAGACTGGAACGATTTAGGCAGCACTCCGGCTGAAAAATGGAAGGATTAGAACACGCGCTTGAGAGGATGCAATGATACTTGATGAAGGACTCACACAAAACCTCCGGAAAAAAATTGAAAGAGTTGAATGAAAAGAACGGAGAAGAAAATGACAACTTGTGCCACGAATGAAATTGAAAGCAACCTTAGAAGAAAGGATTGAACTGAGTTGTTGATAAAATCACCAACGAAAAGAATAAGATTGTTGTGGACTTATGGATAACATCCCAAAAAAAAATTATGACGTGATAACTGACCAGAATCGGAAAAGATTGAATAACTGAGAAAAACGAGGAAATGCAAAACTCCACTTCAAAAGAATATGGAGAATTAATTGCACTTTGATATGCAAGCAGAAAAGATACTAGAACTCCTTGAGCAAGAAACTTGATGAACACTTGAAGAATGAATTAAATCATGAAGGACCACCTTGAAGGACTCCGGGAACAAAAGGATGATGAGATGCGATTGAAGGATGAAAGGAAATAAGATTAAAGCCTTGCGATGATTTAGACGGAGGTTCCGACGAGATGGTCGAGTAAATTTGAACTCCGAAAAGAAAAGATGAAAACACTTGAGCTAGAATTTATTCATCAAGAACAAACTCCAAGGAAGGGATTAATCACTTGGATGAAATAAGAATAAGATTTATTGTATGCTTATCCTTCATCAAATTAAATTGATGACAAGCAATGGATTTTGCATACTACTTATTCTTCTTGAAAAGAATTGAAGAGTGACATATCGGAAACTTGAGAAGGTCTTCATGAACCACCGGTAGGATTGAAAAGAACGAATGGATTAAATGATAATTAAGGAAAAAGAATCTTGAAAGAACCACCGTAAGAATTCGGAAATGACTGATGAAAGAGAATGAATCACCGGGAAGAATTAGAAGAACAAGGATACTTGAGGGAATTAAAATGCAAGAGAACAAAGAGATCGCGAACTGATAGAAGAATACTTGAATGAAGCACCGGAAGAATATTGAGACGAACGAAGGGGCACGGATATAGAATAATTGGAGAACGAATTTGAAAAACTTAGTATGTAGAGATATTCCGAAAAGATGGCCTCCGGATGATCGAGAGCGAAAGCAACACCTGAAATACTCCGGATGGGTAAGAAAAGAATCTCTAACAAACGGAATAATTCGAGAGGATAGCATGAAGCTAGAACCACGAATCTTCGGGAGAACAGACAAGATTTAGAAGGAACTCTTCTTCAATTTTCAAATGATGAGGAGAAACACCGCCAAAATTAATGAGATACTCCGGAAGAAAGAAAAACAGAGAGGTTGAGCCAACAATGAAATGATTTGAAATTGATCTTGGAAAAGGCATGTGACTGATGGGATCCATTCTTACATCACAAATGAAAAGAATTGCAAAAAACTCCGGGGGAATTAGAAGAGTCAGGTAAGATCCTGGGAAAAGACCTGTGGGTTAGGGCCCACTGAAGAGATAACACCGTTGGAAAGGATTGTTGAACAGATAGATGATGCACCGGAACAATTGAAATATTAGAATGAGGTGATAACCTCGAATTAATTAGAACACGTATTTAATCTCCTGATATGTCTTGAGGACTCCGGAAGGATAAACTGGCGAGAGGCGAACGAGCAGGAAAAACACTTCGAGGAAAAGAATATGATCAACCTCAAAACTTGAATTGAGTCCACCGGAGAAGAAAAGAGATGAAGAATGACGAACAAGACGAGAATTCACCGGTTGAAATGATTGACGAAGGACTGAAGAGGCTCCACACTTATGAAATTGATGGTCGGAAGAAACTCGAACTCCGGGAAGAAGAGGGTGGGAGGGCGGGAAAACAAGGGTAACTTGGAAGGGGAAACCGACGAATATCTTGAAGAGAAAACACCGGTTGAAATCATTGAGGAAAGAAAGCAAAGACTTCGACGAGTAGGATGGATACTCAATTACGGACTCCGATTCCAAGGAGAAAAAGGGTGGGCGGGTGGGAAAAGAAAACAACTGAGGATAGAGAAATAACTTCGTTGAGATCAAACTGAGGATTGAACTTGGCAAAGATGAAGAAGCTCGAGTCAACTTGACGAGAAATGCACCGGATAAAAAGAGCTGAGGAACAACTACCGGAAAAACCAACTGCGTGATCCTAAAAAAAATTTGAAGGGGAAGAGAAGTAATTCAAAACACCTACGTCAAGATTCCTTACCAGAGCGACGAAGGGGCAGAGGAGTAAAAGAATTCCTACTCCGATATAACTAGACTCAAAACAGTTTTTCTTCTAGACTCAACAACGGCCAAACTACACGATCAAACAAGGGCCCTAAGGTCGGTCGAGGCTCGATACCAACTTGTCACGCCTAATATGCGACCCTATCCAAAAGGAACTCGAGGGTCCCACCAAGGATAGACCCGATATTGAGACGCTTTTGCAAGGTGGATATCATTATATCAACATTACATAATAGATGGGGATACATACATAAGGCACAAATGCCACAAGAATACATCAACATCATATACAGAGATCAACATCCCACTACGGATGGAACATAAACAAAACTCAAACGACATCCACCTCGCTAGCCCAGGCTGCCGACCGAACCTATCCCCGATCAAGAAGAAGCGTAAGAAGAACTCCAAACAAGCAAACATCGCCTCGTGATCATGATCATCGCGAAACCTGTACCTGCACTGTTGGTGTAGTAATCAGAGCCACGAGGACTCAAAGAATCCCATTACCATGGGTATCAAGACTAGCAAAGCTTAATGGGAAAGGAAGGGGTAAGGTGGTGAGGTTGCAGCAGTGACTAAGCATGTATGGTGGCTAACATACGCAAATGAGAGCGAGAAGAGAAACAAAGGAACGGTCGTCCACTAGTAATGATCAAGAAGTGATCCTGAACTCCTACTTACGCCGACATAACCCGAAACCGTGTTCTCCTCTCGATCAACCCCAAAAGAGACACTCATGGTTACGCATACGGTTGGTGTATTTTAGAAGAGTTTACTTCAAGTTTACTACAACCGGATATTAACAAATTCCCATCTGCCACATGACCGTGGGCACGGCTCTCGAAGTTTATACCTGCAGGGTGTCCCAACTTAGCCCATGATAAGCTCTCGCGATCAACGAAGGATATTCCTTCTCCCGGAGGACCCGATCAGTCTCGAATCCTGCCACAAGACATTTCGACAAGAATAAAACAAGACCAGAAGACCTCCCGGCGTGCCGACATCCCGATAGTAGCCGCAGATCTCGCCTCAAGCCACGACCGGATGAGCACTACGCATAACTAGAACCAGCCCTCAAGTTTCCCGAGGTGGCGCTGCAAGTGGTTTCTAGTTTGGACCAACACTTAGACAAGCATTGGCCCGGGGCTAAAATAAAGATGACCCTTGGGATGCGCGACTCCCAAGGGAAAAAGGTGATAGGTCGCAAATGGTAAAACCAATGTTGGGCCTTGCTGAAAAGTCTTATTCAAAGCGAACTGTCAAGGGGGTCCCATAAATCACCCGACCGCGTTAGGGACGCGAAGTCCGGGAACATAACACCGATATGACGGAAAACTAGGGCGCAAGAGTGGAACAAAACACCAGGCATAAGGCCGAGCCTTCCACCCTTTACCAAGTATATAGATGCATTAGTTAAATAAGATATATTGTGATATCCCAACAAGTAAACATGTTCCAACAAGGAACAACATCTCCATGTTCCAACAAGGAACAAACTTCATCTTCACCTGCAACTAACAACGCTATAAGAGGGCCTGAGCAAAGCAGTAACATAGCCAAACAACGGTTTGCTAGGAAGTGTGCAAAAGGTTAGAGGTCGACATGGCAATTTGGGATGGCTTGATAAATGTGTAATAGGTAGCGCAAAGAAAGCGATAGAACGAAGCAACTAGCATAGCAATGATAGTAGTGAGATCCAGGGTAACGGTCATCTTGCCTGAAATCCCGCAAGGAAGAAGAATGAGTCCATGAAGAAGATGAAGCCATGAAGACGAACCAAGCGTAGACGAACGAATCCTCACGATCGCAACGAAACAGGAACTAACAAGAAGAAGCACACAACATAGTAAACACTCCACACATGAACAAGGCATGATGCACAACAAGCATGATGCATGACAAGCTACATGAAGCTACTCATGGCAAGAGATGATGCAAACAAGAGCAACACATCAAAGCAAGTTTAAATGAGGCCGAGAACAACATAGAACAACTCCGGTAAGTCCTCATATGCAAATTTCGAAATTGGTCCAGATCTGAATAAACCTTATGTTCAAGTTGTTAAACAGCAAGTTAAGATGCACCACGATGATCTACACGAAATTCTAGTCAAGATACATATAAAGTTCATTAGATTCGGAGCTACGGCCTAGAAGATATGAGCAAAACAAGTTAAACATGGCATTGATGCAAAATGCATACAAACATAAAGCAAACACATCAAAACAAGGATGCAACATGATAATATGAAACTACATGCAAAAACAAGCAAGTTTCGGAGCACACTCAAAACGGAGCAACGGTTCAACACATACACACTATACAAGTCATGACAACAATCTGTCCAAAACAGCAACTAGGCATATTGCAAGCATCAAAACACTATGCTACAGCATCTCAACGTGAAAACAAAAGGCATGGACATGATGTACAGGTAAAGCATGACAAAACATGAACACTGAGATATCTCCATGAATCACTAGAACATGCTCAAACACACATGGCAAGATTGCAAATAATAACAGCTTTGACTTTAGCGTAAATAACATCAGTTTGCAATGTTTAGAGCTATCAAACAACATGCTACAGGAACTTATCATGGCAAACAAAGGCATTGCATGATACTACTAAAAGCATAGAACAAAAGTCCCTTTTTGACCAAGAGCCAAAAAGGATCAGAAGATATGATGGCACCCATGTAAACATGGCAAGTTATATGACAGATTCATACAAGGCAGGAACAACAATAAGTAGGCATGTTGGTGAGCTTGAACCACTCACCACAGAGCAATACATGGCATGGCAAGGCAACTCACAGTAAGAAGACATGTTATAGAAGATATACATGGCAAGAACAACAGCATAGCATACACGGATCAACTACAACAACCTTGGCAAAATTGAATAACATGTAAACAATCTGCCATGAAACATTTTATAGCAAAACTAGACCTCGATTGACTCAAGCTATGGCACTCCATAATTGCAAAAAAGGGCATGGATGGATAAAGAATAACCATATGTTCAAAACATCCTTACTGAAGTATCTCAAAATAAGCATGGATCTCTCGGTAGCATCAACTTAACATGGCATGAAAATATCAGCAAAACAGGGGCTGAAATCAGCAACATCATGAAGCCTAGTTTGCATGCTTGTGCTAGTCACCACAGAGATCACAAAAATACATGGCATACACCCCTGTAAAGATGGCATGGCATATTACAAAACACATGTAGGACTCAAGTTCATAGGGTGCACACATCAATCATGGCAAAAATGACAAAAGTGCATGTTCTGTTAAGAATCTGAAACTAACATCACATTGCCCTCTTCCAACAGAATTTCGGGCATCAAGATGAGCTCAAATGAAAATGATGCAATGAGATGAAATGATCTACTCATTGAGGCGAACAATTTGACATATTACAAGCACGAAACAGAGCTACGGATGCAGAGTTATGGCATGATGAAAATGCAACATTATGCAAAAATCTGGGGGACTTAGGATATTTCGGGGTCAACCTCGTGCACGGAAATCGAAGCGGCAGCGGATCTCGCCGGATCCGCGGCGCCGGTGGCCGGAGTTGTCGGGGACGGGCCGGGAGGCGGCCGGAGGAGGGCGCGGAGGCGGCGAGGGCGGGCGGCGCGGGAGGCACGGCCGGGCGCTGCGAGGAGCTGCCCGCGAACTCCCAATGCGCGCGCAGCCGCCGGGAGGCGCCGGACCGGAGGGGCGCTGGGCGGCCGGCCGGGCACGCGCCGAGGCGGGCGGCGGCGGCGCCCGCGCCGGGAGGCGAGGAGGCGGCGGGACCGCGACGGGCGGCGGACGGCGGCGGGCGGCCAGGGGCGCTGGCGCCGCCGGATGGCGGGCGGGGTCGGGAGGCACGGAGGCGAAGCGGCGGCGGAGCGGGCTCGAGCGGCCGGTTCGGCCCCGGGCAGGCTGGATCTGGGCCCGGCGCGGCGGCGCGGCGTGGGCGCGGTGGAGGCGACGGCGCGCGACGTGGCGGCCCCATTGGGCGCGGAGGCGGCGGTGGTGATGTGGCGGCTCCAGATTGGCCGAGTGAGGTTGTTAGTGGTGGACACGTCCGGTGAGGTTGGACGGTCCGCGGCGCGAGGAAGAGGAAGGCTAGGGTTGCACCGCACGAAAATTGAGGGATGCACATATTTATAGGTAGAGGAGCTAGAGAGTCCAAATGAGGTGCGGTTTTGCCACGCGATCGTGATCGAACGACCGAGAGCATGGAGGGGGTTTTCTGGGTTTTGGGCCACTTTGAAGGGTGTTGGGCTGCAAGGAGAAGGGGCTTTACGGTTACCCTGTTAACCGTTGAGTATCAAACGACCTCCAAATGATCCGAATCTTGACAGCGGTTCACGGTGGTATACCAAGGACACTTGACAAACCTCGTCCATTCCGAGAAAGTTTAACACCCGCATACCTAAAAGAGGTAAAAGGGGCGCCGGGGGACATAGGAGTGTCGGATTGCAAAACGGACAACGGGGAAAATGCTCGGATGCATGAGACGAACACGTATGCAAATGCGATGCACATGATGACATGATATGAAATGCAGATGATGACATGGCAAAGTGCAACACGCAAGCAAATGACATGGCAAAGACAGCAAATAATCGGCGACACCGGCGATCGAATCCGGGCGCATAGCCCATGCGCAACGTGGGGGGTTCGAAAGGTTCGGCCGTAAAACACTCACGCTTAGGTCTCGTTAGCAGCTGGAGGTATCAGTAGCATTCAGCGCTCCCTAGCAAGAACTCAATACAATCGACATGCAGCAAGAGGGAGTGTTATCTGTCCGGAGAGCTCCGGCTGGGCAACCGCTCGTGTTTCGCTTATATCTATCTGCTCTTCGTGCGACCTCCGCCCCTACCGAACCGAAAGGGGCTCGGTCCGCCGGCCCCATAGGTGTTCGTGGGTCAGATTAGCTTCCCCGACACCGAAGTGCCAAGGTTCCTTGATATGTTGTTGCTGCGAGCCAGCCAGCTATCCTCTCCCGCGCAAAAGAGGATCATGAGTGTCGTGAGGGCTGCCATAGACTTCGGCTTTTCCTGGACGAGGTGCCGGGCGAGCCACTCGTCACAGATGTTATGCTTAAATGCCGCTAGGGCCTCTGCATCCGGACAGTCGACAATTTGATTTTTCTTGGTTAGGAACCGTGTCCAGAATTGCCTGGCCGATTCCCCCGGCTGCTGTGTTATGTGGCTCAAGTCATCGGCATCCGATGGTCGCACATAATGCCCTGAAAGTTGTCGAAGAATGCATCTTCCAGATCCTCCCGAAAGCCAACGGAGTCTGCTGGCAAGCTGTCCAGCCAATGTCGAGCTGGTCGTTTGAGTTTTAGTGGGAGGTACTTGATGGCATGTAGATCATCACCGCGCACCATGTGTATGTGGAGGAGGAAATCCTTGATCCATACTGCGGTATCTGTTGTACCACCATATGATTCGATATTTACGGGTTTAAAACCCTCCGGGAATTGATGATCCATTACTTCGCCGCTGAAGCATAGGGGTGTGCGGCACCTCATGCCGGGCTATATCACGACATAGCTCATATGAGTCTTGCTCACTGTGTTCGCCCGCCGGATTTACTTTTTATCAGATCCAGCAGACGGTCACCGTCTCGCGTAGGTGTGCGCCCTCGTGATCCATAGATCAATCTTGCGTGTTTTACCCTGTCTCCGATACATCCCGCAGGTCTCGCGTGTTGCCCCGTGCCTTGGTATTTTTGTTTGAGTGGCGGCGTGTTGCGGGCTGAGCTTCAGGCTGGAATGCCTCACTGTCTCGGCCACGAGGTGGCCGATCAGCCGCATCATACGCTGGTGATGTAGGTTTCAATGCTTCCTCCTCAAGTCAGGGTAGCAACCTGCACTTCGGGTAACCCTTGGAAGGGCGTTCGAGTTCATGTTCCTCGGCCGCAAGGAATTCAGTCCACCTGTCTGCTAGGAAATCTTGATCAGCTCGAAGCTGTTGTTGCTTTTTCTTCAGGCTATTTGCTGTGGCTATAAGCCGGCGCTTAAAGTGCTCCTGCTCGACGAGATCCTCAGGCATGAAAAATTCTTCGTCGCCGAGGCTCACCTCGTCTTCGGAGAGAGGCATGTCATCGTCATCCTCCGCTTCTCCCTATGCCGCTCGCTCAGGAGGGCTGGCTTGTTCATCCTCCGGCTCTAAATCTTGTTGGAGGGGATTGTCGTTGTCTTCGGCACTGTCTGGAGTGCTATTATCTCCTGTGCCGGTATCATCGCTTTTGTTGTGGCGAGACTTAGAGCGGCGCCGCTAAAGTCGGCGCTTGGGTTGCTTCTTGGAGGGGTCATCCTCCGCTGTCTTGTCACCATTTCCTTCTTTGGGTGTATCCACCATGTATATATCATATGATGAGGTGGCGGTCCAAAGGTCATGTGGGAAGTGGTTCTTTTCGCCTCCGCATCGTTGTCCATACCATCGATGTCTTCGGAGTCGAAGTCGAGCATGTCGGTTACATCGTCGACAGTGGCTACTAAGTGGGTGGTGGGTGGGGAGTGAATTTCCTCGTCATCTGCATCCCATTCTAGCCGGACATAGTTCGGCTAAGGTTCTCCTGACAAGGAGAGAGACCTTAATGAGTTTACCACATCGCCGAAAGGAGAGTGCTGAAAGATATCCGCGGAGGTGAACTCCATGATCGGCGCCTAATCGGATTCGACAGGCATGGGCGCGGGCGGCTCGGAGCCCATGGCCGGGGATGAATCCAGTGGTTCGGCGTCATGGCTCTCGTGAGGGGTACGGTCAGTATCCGGCTCTATCACCGCCTAGAGTGCAGCCTCCAAGGCGGGGTCTATCCGCCCGTCCTCGTATGGCGCAATTTGCTCCGGATTGAAGGCTGGAGTAGTTGCCGGTGTGATCTCCCGAACACTGTTCGACGGCAGAGCTATATCATGCTCGTCGTGATTGTGCAGCACACCTGGCATGGGCTCGAATCCATCGAAGATCAAGTCTCCGCGGATGTCAGCAGTGTAATTCAAGTTTCCGAACCTGACCTGATGGCCAGGGGCGTAGCTCTCGATCTGCTCTAGATGGCCAAGTGAATTGGCCCACAGTGCGAAACCGCCGAATATAAAGATCTGTCCAGGGAGGAAGACCTCACCCTGGACCGCATCGTTACCGATGATCGAAGGAGCCATCAAGCCTTACGGTGATGGCACAACGGAACTCGCAATGAAAGCACCAATGTCGGTGTCAAAACTGGCGGATCTCGGGTAGGGGGTCCCGAACTGTGCGTCTAAGGCGGATGGTAATAGGAGGCAGGGGACACAATGTTTACCCAGGTTCGGGCCCTTTCGATGGAGGTAATACCCTACTTCCTGCTTGATTGATCTCGATGATATGAGTATTACAAGAGTTGATCTACCACGAGATCGTAGAGGCTAAACCCTAGAAGCTAGCCTATGGTATTATTGTTGTTGGTCCTACGGACTAAACCCCCCGGTTTATATAGACACCGAAGGGGGCTAGGGTTACACAGAGTCGGTTACAATGGGAGGATATCTACATATTTGTATCGCCAAGTTGCCTTCCACGCCAAGGAGAGTCCCATCCGGACACGAGACGAAGTCTTCAATCTATTATCTTCATAGTCCAACAGTCCGGCCAAAGGATAAAGTCCGGCTGTCCGGATACCCCCTAATCCAGGACTCCCTCACATAGATATAAAAAGATATAACTGATCATAAACTCAAAGTTCATCAGATCCCAACAAACACATCCCAAAAAGAGTTACATCATATGGATCTCCAAGAGACCATTGTATTGATAATTCAGCGAGAGAGAGGAAGCCATCTAGCTACTAACTACGGACTGAAGGTCTACAAAGAACTACTCACGATCATCTGGAGGGGCACCAATGGATGTGGTGAACCCCATCCGAGATTGTGTCTAGATTGGATATGGTGGTTCTGGACTCATGGTGGTTCGATCAATATTTCATCGACTTCTAGGATTTTGGGAATATTGGGGTATTTATAGAGCAAAGAGGCGGTCCGGGGCACTGAGGTGGGAACAACCCACTGGGAGCGCTGGTTGGCCTCCTGGTGCACCCCGTGGGTTGTGCTCTCCTCGAGCACCCCCAGCGCAGCCAGGCCCATTAGGTGTCTTGTGGTCCAAAAATTCTCTGTGAAGTTTCACAGCATTTGACTCTGCTTGGTATTGATTTCGTGCGATGTAAAAAACATGCAGAAAAACAACACCTGGCACTTGGCACTATGTCAATAGGTTAGTACCAAAAAAGATAAAAAATGTCTATAAAATAATTATAAAACACCGAAGATTGATAATATAACAACATGGAATAGTCAAAAATTATAGGTACGTTGGAGACGTATCAGCATCCCCAAGCTTAACTCCTACTCGTTCTTGAGTAGATAAGTGATAAAAACAGAACTTTTGATGTGGAATGCTGCCTATCATGTCATATCATAATATTTTCTTTATAGCATGGACATTTGGACTTTTATGTGATTCAAAGCAATAGTCTAGTTTTGACATGATAATTTAAATACTCAAGCATATCAACAAGCAACCATGTCTTTCAAAATATCAACGCTAAAATAAGCTATCCCTAGCCCATCATGCTCAACCATTGATCCATTCATGAAACACACTCGCATATTAACTACACCCAATACTCAAGTGCGATCATATTGCCTCCTATTTGGTGCTTTTATAAGAGAAGATGGAGACTCAAATTCAAAAATAAAAATTGCATAAAGTAAAATAAAGACCCTTCGCAAAGGGAAGCAGGGATATGTAGAGGTGCCAGAGCTCAAAGCAAAAAAATTAGAGAGAAAAACATTTTGGGAGGTGTATCCTTCCCACCAAGGAAAATGAATTGGAGTTCCCAACACTTCCCATGCTAGATATATCATAGGCGGTTCCCAAACAGAAAATAAAGTTTATTCCTTTTTCAACCATACTTTCACTTTCCATGGCTAGCGGTATCCACGGTTGCCCTCCATACCAACACTTTCCAAGGAATTTATTATTTGATAACATAAAGTAAACTCAATTTTCATTTCGGGACTGGGCATCCCTAATACCTTTGCCTTACTCTCGTGCAATGACAAGTGAATAAACACTCATTGTGAGAACAACACATCTAGCATGGAAAATATTAGCTACCCTCACTGCTCATGAAAGGAACGAACACACAAAAGAGAAGTTTATTTTGAAAATTAGGGATGACACATACAAATTTTCTTAGAACAGCAGAGAATACTGCATATAGGTAGATATAGTGGACTCATGTGGCAAAAATGGTTTAAAGGTTTTTGGATGCACAAGTAGAGATCATACTTAGTGCAAAATGAAGGCTAGCAAAAGATTAAGAAGCGACCAACCAAGAAACGAATAATCTCATAAGCGAGCATTAAGCATAATTAACACCGAATAATGCACCACAAGTAGGATATAATTTCATTGCATAAGTATTGACTTTCGTGCTTGCATAGGGAATCACAAACCTTAACACCAATATTCTTACTAAAGCATAATAACTCATCAACATAACTCACATATCACACCATCATATCTCAAAACTATTACTAAGAATCAAGTATTTTTGTCCAACTAGGAAAGTGGGCTAGTACTTACAAAGTTTAATTAACTAATAAAGTAAGTATATGACATTTTATCGTCAAGTGGTGGTTGTAAACATGATTTTATCCTTAGATATTTCTTTGGTGGTTTGGTTATATGAAGAATTTTCCTTTCATGTTTGCAAAAATTATTGGGCATGAACTTCCTCACCAATTTTTTGGGAGCACCTCATTCTAGGCCGGATGCGGTTATGTAGACCATCTTGATAGTTTGTGATGGCTTGACATGTAATGATACTTTTATATGAGATGTTTTTATGACCGTAGTATATATTTTTATATTTCTTCATAATAATATACTCTCTTCGTTCCGAAATAAGTGACTCAATTTTGTACTAAAGTTGAAGATTACATGCAACAGTACTGTAATTATGTTTCTTTTAGGAGCAGTGTCCTTCTCACATCCATTTTCAAAGTAGTGGGAAAACATATGTACTAAAGCAAACTACTACAACTCGTGTACTATCTTTTATCATTGCTTAAATGTATTACCTTGTGCATGTGTCATTGTTTGCAGCAAATATGCAACCAAAGTGCAGTATATTGAAGCTATGGGAGGTAACTTGCATCGAAATGAATGTCAGCATAGTATAATGGTCTAGCTCAGTAATCAGGTAGAACTTGTTTAGGTAGCTTGTCCTTGAAGGTTTCCATGTCGTCAGCATAACTTAATTGCTTGAGAAAACTGAAGATACAATTAATATTAAAGCTTCTCAGTCACAACTGTTTCTCCCAATGAAGGATCGCCTCCATAGCTAGAACTGCTGAGGCTCGTTCGCTTTGCTATGCAGAATGAAGCACTGTCTGACGAACAGTTTCAGAGTAGGACATTGAGAATACATGCTATAGTAACAAAAGGAAGTGGAAGTGTAGAATATATATTAAGCTCTGCTATGATTGATACTCCCTCTGTAAAGAAATATAAGAGCGTTTAGATAACTAAAATAATGATCTAAATGCTTTTATATTTCTTTACGGAGGAAGTAAAAACCAAGACCAACCTTTTTTTTCTAGTGGAAGCCCAAATAGATCACTTCTCTCACAGTCACACCCGCACCTTCACACACTCACACTCACACGTAGCTCTTAATTTTTCACCCCTAAAAAGAAGCTCTTATTTTCTTTTGAGAACCCACGTAGCTTTTACCTTATACCCTTTCCATCTCCTTCTATCCTCTCGCTATAAAATTGCTTCCGCCTGAGCACTGCGGATTTAATTCCCAACGACACCTGAATTTCCCCTCTTGATTCCTTGTTGTGACCTTGCTCGTCCTCACCTGCACGCAACTCTGCAGTTTAGCTGACCGACGCGGACACTGGATGAGGCTTGTTTGGCTCGCCCTGTATGCCTCCTCGATCCCTCAGGTCGGTCAACGACGACGGATGGTTAGTATGGCTCGATGAGAAGCTGTGAGATGCGATCTTGTCGACCTTGACAGTGCCTTTGTTGTCGGCGAGGCGATGTGAGCGTGGATCTCGTCTCCTGCAGCAAGCTTGATCCACCTTGATTGTGAGGAACTGGCTGTCCCCGAGCAAGGCAGCCTGGCTTGTCGTCTTCATCCTGCAGCCTGACTTTAGCGGCTCATTATTCTACCTGCAGGTCCCCCCTTCTCCCTTCTCATGCGTTTCTCATATTTGTTTTCTTGTTTCTTATCATTTCTCTGCATGTATGTGCATGTTCAGTAAGTTAGAACTTTTAGTGAAAGATGTAAATTTATTTATGCCCCTCCACCTTTTTTCATACTTGACTGGCATTGGCAGAGCCCCCGCCCCAAACATATTGAACAAATTTAATACAGTTAGTAATTTTTTTATTTGTGATTAGCTATAATTTTACGATTTCCCAAAGATAGAATTGATTTTAATAAGTGAATATGAAAAAAGGTGCTATTGTAATTTACATATTAACTACTCCCTCCGTTCTAGAATAAGTTTCTTGGTTTTAGTTGAACTAAAACGACGACACTTGTTTTGGAACGGAGGGTAACGATCCGTGGATGTTGTCACCGTTGTGTTGTACAATAGAATAAGCTTCAAATATCAGATAATATAGTGTCGACAATTGGTATTAGTGAATTTTTTCTATCGAATGTTGATGCATGTTTCCAGTACTTGGGAGTAGTAGAGCATGTCGTTCCTCCATATCATGTTATTAGCATAGAAAAGTCAGTGTTGTTCCATCTACTTATGGTTATCTAAAAATGCTGTTAGTATTTGTAAGTGTGTTTTAGTTCCTACCTTTAGAATATTCTTGTGTATACTATGTTCTTGACCACATCATCCTCGTTGTTAGTTCATTTGGTATAGAAAAGAAAACAATAACAGGTTTGATCAAGTCTGTAGGTTATTACTTGGGAGTGTTTTTCCAAAGTATTGCCTTTCTCTTGCTTTCTCATGAACTCCTTGAGCTTTATGTGGAACACTATCAGGTGTTTCTGATGCTGTTTGGCGACTTCCTGTAGCATAGATCAAACCTCCAGCCAAGCTGTGTTGCTTGTGAATGTCAGAAATTGGTTTGTGTATTCAGCCCACTAACATATTGCCATAGCATCTAGGTAGTTTGTGCTTTGTATCTTGGGCTATCCGTGAAGCTGGATGGCACACGGCAGTAGTACTCTCTAGCATACCTGGTCAGCCGTTGTATTTCCATTGCATCTTGCAAGGCAACATATAATTGGGTTCTTAGATTTCCTTGATGTCATTCGATCCAGTCTATTTGTACTGCAAAATGTATGAAAGGGCATCCACATTGAATTTCATTTTAAGCTTTTCACACACCAGCAAGTGTTTCGACTGGTTAGTACATTGTTTTATATGATTCTCATAGTATTCCAACATAGTTACATTCTTTCTCTTGCATTTTACAGCTTCTTTTAGTGCGTAATGTATATTTCCTCTGTACCCATCTTCTCCGTAGGGGAATGATAATGGATACTGCATAGCCATGAATTTTGAATGGTTCTCTCATATTCTTTTCGGTCTCAAGTCTTTGTACTGAACAATGATATCCCGGCCTTTTCTATTCTGTTGTATCACTTATAATCAAGGCTGCATCTTTAGTTGCAGATGGCATGTGATGTCATCTTAATCTCATGTTGTGATAGTCACCTTCTTCAAATTTATCCCTTGCCATTCTGAGTGTTTTTGCTAGTCTATTATCTCTATCCAGCATATTTTTAAGGCCATCACAATGTGAGGATCGGTTGACTCCCTTTTATCTTATTTCTTTGTGCCAGAAAATTGCACCACATTACTTACACTTGCAGCTTGGTTTTACGCCTTTCCGAATTTCCATATTGGTCCTCTCTGATGTCCTCTTCAAGATTCTGAATTTAGCAACCGTTTATATATTCATAATGTTTGGTTGTTCTTGTTCATACTAAAAAACAAACTCAATAGAACTTACATATCTTTAGTTTTTTTCCTCTATCCTTGATTTTCATGTTGTACAGTTTGTGTTACTTTTAGTCCTGTACACATGCATAAAAGAAATACCAGGTTCATGAATGTACAAATTGTAGATCTTGATTGAACTTTCTTGTTTCTCACCTCTTAGTCTTATCAACCTGACTGATTATTGAATTCTTTTGTGTCGCTGGTTCTGCATTGCTCTTTCTTTGTGTTTTTCTTTTCCTATATTGTCTTACATCTCTAGCTATCTGTTGACACCAGATTTTGGCATAACATAAAAAGAAAATGAGATGACTTCGAGTGAAAGGATTTTCAGCATGGAAAGTTTCATATCGCCGAGAGGAACAACTTTGATGTTTAAGTCATAGCCATCCGACCGCATCTCTAAGGCCGAAGTTGTGCTCAAAGTATTGGATTTTGTATTCAGAACACTGTTCGGCTGATTACGCCCCCAGGGCAGCCTCGTATGGAAGAATTATCTACATGAGTTGTCTTCGCCTCGTCGAAACGATCGATTTTGATATAAAAATCGTTGCAATCCGAGGTCGTATGCAAAAGTTAGAGCCCGCACAACGAAACCCTCCACCGAGCAAAATATGACGCCCGGAACCAGACACTTATGTGGGTGGGTCTGATGAGATGCGTGAATAATTTGTTGTTTTGCACGAGCGATTTGACCATCGGGATGACCTCTGATAAAAAAACGTTCAACATGAAAAATGTTCGTCTCGTCGAAACGGTCAAGAATGCTTTTGGATTCGCTTTCCATCCGAGGTTGTTTGCCATCACAAAAAGACCCGCAAGGTACAGTCAGTTTAAACCGAACAGTTTTGGAAAGTTTGGATAAAACCAGTCCGAATTTGACTAGGATTTTGGACGTGAATTGATGCAATTTTCTTGTAAGGAAAGCCTAAATGAATCCTTTTCTTGTACGGGAAGTCCAGCCGCCTTTATATATGTTGGGGTGACGGCCGATTGAAACAACACACAATCGAACAAATCAATATACTATTTTTCCAGTTTACGCTTAATCTCTCCACCGCTTCCTCTCTCGCTCTTCGCTGTTCTTCGTGTTTGAGAGCTGCGAATCTCGAGGCTCTAGGGGTGAGCGATCGACCTAGGGCAGCCCATAGCCGCCGCACCCACGACGGGTCCGCCTCGGTGCGCTGGGTTTCGGTTCTGCAAAAGCGCTCACGATCGCCTTTGCGATCGACCGCCGGTCGGGTCTCCTTCGACGTGAGTTTTTTTCATCACCCCCGGCGTCGAGGGTACACGTGAAGTGTTCGTGTGTCAACACACTTTTTGGCGACTCCGCTGGGGAACGAGGATCAATCGTCATCATCCACCATGTCTGATATTCCCAAGCCATCTGAGGTAGACGCCGATAACATCATCAAGCCCAGCCTTGATGAGATATCAGCCGATCATCGCCAAGTCTATGAGGAGTACAAGAAGGTGCGTGAAGAGAAGGACTTGCAGGAGTTCCTTGCAAAATTCAAGAAGGATCGCCAAGGCAACATCACTCCGATTGAAGAAATCAAGTTCCCTCCTCTTCAAGCCGAGCAGGTTAAACCCTCTCGTGAGTACTACCTTTTCTCCCGAGCAGTGGGCTGAGATTGAGAGTCGATTGCTGATGGTAACAATCTGGTCTATCAAACTTTCATAGAAACTACTAATGCTCGTAAAAATATACCACAATCATCTAGTGGTAATGATGGTATAGCTACTAGTGTGCAAAACCCTAATCTGGCTTTACCTATCTCATCGGGCGCCCCATGCCGATGACTTATTATCCTACTCAAACAAATCAGATTGTGACTGCACCCATTAATCCTATTATGAGCATGCCAGGTTCGGTGACAACGCCAACCAAACCCTACCTACAGCCACAGCCACTCATCCATTACCTAACTATGGTTCGACATACATGCCACAGCTCCTACCTATCGCTAGTAGTCTTATTTCCTCCTATGCCGCTGCCACAAGTTGCATCGCCCATCGTGGATGATGGTCTAGCTAATCTTAGAGAGGAGACGGCTAAGATGCTTCGAGAGAATTTTGAGTTGAGTTACCTCGAATCGGATTTACCAAAAGCCGCACTCTCGAGTACTTTGATGCCATCCAAAGTGCCCTCCGGGATATAAGATTCCAGATTTTGTTAAGTTCAATGGAGAGGGCACAAAATCACATGGGAGCATGTTAGTCAATACTTAGCACAACTAGGTGAAGCAGGCTCACTAAATGAGTTGAAAGTGCTTATTTCCTTTGTCATTAATCGGTACCGCATTTTCATGGTTTTCTTTACCACATGGTTCCATTCGGTTTGGTCACAGCTAGAGCAGAAATTTCATGATCACTTTTATAGCGGTGACAATGAACTCAAGTTGTCACATCTAACATCGGTTAAACAAAGGCATGATGAATCGGTTTCTGATTACGTCAAGAGATTCAGAGAAACAAAAAACTGGTGTTTTAGTTTGGTGATAACCGAAAGGGACTTGGCGGACCTAGTACTGAGTGGTTTAACAACTCCCATTAGAGAAAAGCTAGAAGGCTATGAGTTCTTAAATATCAACCAAGTCTTACAAAGGGCTTTGGCTCAGGAAAGCCGGAGCAAAGATCTCAAAGAAGTGCATAGATATAAAGCCGATCGTCCAAAGATGAATATGGTCGAATATGATAGTGATCACTCGGACGATGAAGGTGATGTTTTTGCTACTGAATTTGTTTGGCCATCTAAAGCCAAACCCTTTACTTGCAATGATCTGAAACCGATTCATAAGAATCGTGATGAAGAGATGAAATTTACTTTTAACATTGCTAAGTGTGATAGAATATTTGGTGCTTTGCTGCAGGCTAAGATTATTAGAATATCTCATACTTTACCATCGTTTGAAGAGCTAAACGGCGTGCTTATTGCAAGTATCATAATTCTTTTCTCATGCTACTAACTATTGCAATGTTTTTCGACGATGTAAACAATCGGCCATTAATGACGGACGATTGAATTTTTCTGAGATGCAAGTTGATAAACAGCCTTTCCCCATGAATACCATGAATTTGGAGGGGAAGAAGCTACTCATTCGGCCGGAGGTAGCCGAATCTGCTAATAAAACTAATGTCATTGTTGGTGAGCCCAGGAAATACAAGGAGGGCAGCAAAGTCTTGGGGAGACATGTTGTGCTTGATAAGCAGCCCGATGGCAAGGAAATGTCAAAGTCACCATCAAGAATCCTACACTCGGGGGGCAACTACAAGTGCAAGAAAATGCTCGTGTGAGATTTGTCAAGCCCAAGAGTCCAGAAGTTGGCAAGTGGAAAATGAATGAAGTTAAAGTACAACGCAAGCGGATCAAACCAACTTTTGATATGTTGCTGTCCAAATATGCTAATCAGTCGGCTGGTTCCAGCTCTAACCGGCCATCATACACTACAAAAAATACACTTCCGTGATGATACGTGTTTGTCACAGTAGGTCGCGTTTTTTGTCATGCATGTACATCCATGAAAAATTTACGACAGAATCAAGATAGTCATACCGTGTGTCAGAGAAGTGTTCCATGACATTACCAAAATTATCATCACGAAGTGTCCACTTCCATGACGATAAATCGCGCGTCACGTAAGTGCTTTCGCCAAGGGTGACCGACACGGGCATCCACCGTAACGGAACGCCGCTAAGCTATCGGGTCGGGTTTTGATCCGATAGCCCGTTAACAGCCCGACCAATGGGAAATTTCCACGGTAAAATTCTTATTGGCCGGACGAAACACGTGTCACCGCTGGGTCGATAGGCGCCTATGATATGTCGACACGCGCCACGCCCACCATCGCCCATTTAGCTTACAAAGCCGCCCGCTTGACTTGGTCAAAAGTTAACGGGCTGGCCCATGAAAAGCCTGCTTACGGTCTCTTCGCAAATAGCCCATTATACGCCCGTTAGGGCACTAAATGAAATCGCCCAACAACGCCATGTGGCCCGTCAATATAACACCCACCCATTTCACTTTCGGCCCATGTATGGCCCACGACGCCTTTACAGGCCCACGCCGACTCTAGCCCATAATGAACAGTAATTTTCTTTGTACCCGTTAACGGCCCGTGATTTACATGAGCCGTTTCTAGCCCGTGTTAGCTTTCGCCTATTGACGGCCCATACCTTCTTGGGCTCCTTTTCGCCCTCGACATTCCGCCCACATCGGGCCTGTTCCCCTAATGGGCCAAATTCGCCCATGGCAAGAGTCGCCCACATCGCATGTTACCCTAATGGGCCAAATTCGCCCATGGCAAGAGTCGGCCCGCTTCGCCAGCCCGTCCCTATATTTTGGCCCATTAACGACCCGCTATGCCCGTGATGTAATTAAGCTTTTGCAGTCCCACGGCCGTTAACGGCCCGCTACCGCGGCCGGGCCGATACCAATTACGCCCGATTACGGCCCATGTAGACCCATTTATCCGACGGCCCTAGGCCCATTTATCGACGGCCCGAGGCCCACCGATTACAGGCCCATTTATTGACGGCCCATAGGAGACCCATGGATCCTACGACCTGTATATGGCCCATGGGTAGTTGCGGCCACTAGCAAACCAGGGAAAAAGAAGACTAGGAAATAAATAAGGCCCAAACTAACGCTAGGCTATTAAGGCGATTGCACAGATTACATCCACTCGGCATCAAAGATCGCCACCAGTGAAAATATAGGGAACGCCCTACACTATACAAAAATGGCTTGCTGTTTTCTTCAGTCGGTGGCTGCACATTAAGAATAAATTTTGTATCGCACCAAAACATATTACAACTATATAACAAAAGGAAGGTTGGCATAAAACTTAATACCGCGCAGATAATCGCACCACCGTAAGTTCAAGCTCGGTTCATTTGACCGACTACTACGCTTTCATGTTGTATTGTCCGATGGAACACCATAACCTCGCCTTCATTTCCCTAGGCTCTCGAACAACATAGCAAATGTCCGATAGTCCGTTTCAAAACCATGCATATCTTGACGACATTGAGCAATGTTTCTCCTTGTTTCACAAAGGGCCTCTGTTAGGGAATGGACTTGTGTCCGGAGCGCAGATACAACATTGCTTTGAGCTTGCATATCTTGATCATGAGGCAGTTTGGACGATATTGCCTTAACAACCAACCCAAAGATATGCAGAACGTGCTTTTTGCATCGTTAGTGGACATGTATCACCCACTGTAGCAAGAGCTGACATTGCGGTTATAGTTGCCTCGCCACCTTCAGAAGGTGGCGGTTCCACCATTTTTTCCATAGCTCGCTGAAAAGTTGAGGTTTTACCTTAGTAGTACCAGAACAGAAGATATTAAGGAGGCAGCAAAACCAAACAAAATAGCTTTGGTCTATATACAGAACTTATTCTAGTGAACCCATGTAAAATATTAGTTGTATTTTATTGCAAAGTACATAATAAAAACAGGTTCCAAACATATGACCATGTACTATCGCTAATGTATTGTCTATTTCTTCACATTGTATTGAGGGCTAAGGATAAAGAGACGAAGTTTATAATACGGTAAGCATAGTATGACATCATTCATATCACAAAACAACTGAGAACAGACAAACATGCAATTGTAACGTTGTGTGGACAAGTCCAGCACGGAACTAGATTACGGGTCAAGATCAAAGGAACATCACTCCTCCCTTTTAAACCTTGTAAGGTTCAATGATACGCTAAGGCAATTGTGTATAAAATTGAAAAGAGTAATAGACATTGGCTGCAAACCATGTAGTTCAAGGCACAAGTCAGAGTAAGTAGTAGTTAAAAGGGATGAGGATTAAGGACTTACAACAGCGGCTTTGACCGGTGTAGTCATGCCCTTCTTCTTGCTGGTGTGACACCTTGAAAATTTCCACAACATTTGGTTCAGGTACTTTTGGTCCTTATGGCTTTCCTTTGCATTTCAACAAGTCAATATAGATCTGATAATATGGTACAAATGAAAAGAGTGAAACAGCAGCTAATTACAAGAGCCTCGCAGGTGCAATATAGCTACGAGATCCTGTCTGTCTGTTGAATTTCACTTTCATACGGTTGGCCTTGTTCTTTGAACAGTTCACCTACAAGAAGATAGATTTGTGTGGCACATGCTTCAATAGGACTTCAACATGTGATCTGATCACATATATATAATGTACCTGATACTTTGGATCAGACCAGTGTTTAACAAGGCCCCTCCAGTCTTCATTCGATATATTTTCCACTGGAGATGTTTGGGAAAGTTCATTGTTAGCCTTACCTTCAAAGTGAGTTTTCCTCAAGTTATACCGACATCGTCAGCAGAGCAGACTTGAAAACATGGGTGCAAGCTTGTCCGTTGCATCGCCTTGGCTATCCAACTTGAACCTCATATGTTGAAAATTATGGGAGTCTCATTATCAAGAACCTAGAAAGTATGGGATGAGCAAGACGATATTACTAGTTTCCATACATAACCATACTTACAGATAAATGGTCGAGGAAGGTGTTGAACCGGCTTCGCTTTTGTCATTCCTGCATCAATCCATGTTGGGAGGATACGACATGACACCTAACGGCAACCGCTGCCTCTCGATACTAACTTGGCTGACTCAGAGCATCACGTGGCCTTTTTCAACCTACCTCAAAACGGATCTCCATTCTTCCTCCTCTAGATTTAGTTAACCTATCGAGCATTATCCCCGATGTTTGTTTCTCTGCGCCTAGGTGCTAGTCCAACAACAAACATAGGAAGTGTTAGTGTACATCAAACTGTGAGACAACATATAAAGAAGCATGCAATCAGAATTTGACTCCAAAGAACTACCTTCTTGCTGTTGAAGCTCACAAATTTCATCTCGATATTGCCAACTCGCCTTGTGTCAAGAGTGCTTGGGAAGTAGTGTCGTGGCAAGGGAGCTTGGGAACGTGTTGCTAGTTTCGCTTGACGACGAGTATGTCGTGGCACCGGTAGTACTGTGGTAGGTGTTGCAAGAACTAGGGCTGTCTCTCGCTTGTTTGGTGGCAGCTATTTGTTTCGCTTGGCTTTTTTTGCAGTTCGTAGCATGGGTGCCGTGTTTGTAGAATTTTCCGCTGGACTTTCACCTTCTATTGCACCATCGCATTCAGCAGAATCTGAGGATTCATCCGCTTCATTCCCTCGCCATTCTCTGCTTTTCCTCTTTCTCTCGTGCCATGTTAAGTCAAGTTTACAAGAAAAACGAATAAAATTTAGTTCTTCGTAACAAATTGATGCGTGATGCGCATTTAATAAAACTTTGATGTTAGACAACCACATGATAGGAAGAGGTAATATGTATGAAAAGAGACGGAAGAGACAACCGTAACTATGATGTGTAAACTAAGAAGAAGACATTTCACCAAATTAGAAGCAATGCAATGGAAGGTAGACACCATATGAAAGATGCTACAAATATCGCTTCCGCCAAGTTAATAAAGTGTCAAAGATAAATGGCGCTTAAACAAATGTGAAGCAAGACAATAAATAAATCATATGCAAGATGCAAACAACATCACACTACCATGTTAGAGGTCTCTCATTAGTGCCATTGCATATTCACAGATTGCATATTCACAAATGATGTGTAAACTAAGGAGAAGACATTTCAACAAATTAGAAGCAATGAAAGCTAGACACCATATGAAAGATGCAAATAATATCACTCTACCAAGTTAAAACTGTCTCACATAAGTGCCATTTCAACAAATTAGTAGTACAAGCTAGAAAAGAATGTGAGATGTAACCTATATCACACCAAGTCAAACGTGTCTTATGATAAGTGATTGTTGCAGGTTACACAACAAGAGTAATTTGATGTAAGAACATGGTGTGATAGATGATATTGTATGTTCTAGAAACAGAACATGTGTCTTATTCATGTATAATGTGTAAAGTAAGCAGATGGAATTCAACAAAATTAGAAGCAATACAAGCTAGACATCACACATAACATGCAACCACATATAACAAAGCTAAGTTAGAGGGAGCACCAAAGGATGCTGCACTAGGGAGACGTGTTCATCATAAACACAGCTTTGTTGAGTGTCTATGCATGTGTTGTCCTGGAAATCATCTTGGGGTGTGGAGGAGTAGAAACTGAGAGGCCCTCCGCTTGAAGGAGCACCTTTATCCGCTGACTTGCTAACTTCCTTCCGCTTTATTGATTTTGAATTGTCAAGTAGAACCGACAAGAAAAAGCAATAAAATTCTCTTCATAACTCATTCATGCATGATAACGACAATCACTACTTTGATGTAAGGCAAACACATGATACCGTGGATGGAATATGTACGAAAAACAGGATGGCATGGCATGTTCACAACTGTTTGTGTAAACTAAGAAGAAACCATTCCAGCAAATAAGAAGCAATGCAAACTAGACACCACATGAAAGATGCAACCAATATAACTGCCATGTTAAAAGCGTCCCATCATAAATGGAATTTCAACAAATTAGAAGCAGCGCATGCTATAAATCATATGAAAGATGCAACTAATATCGCACTGCATATACTAAAGGTGTCTCGTCATATTGATTGATGCGGGAAACAAAGAAAACAATAGTTTTATGTAAGGACATGCTTAATAGATGATGTAACTATGTACTAAATACAGAAGGCATGTCACATTAATGTATAATGTCACATTTACAGAGTATAAGCTAAGCAGACTAGCACATGCAGTTTAACCAGATTGGAAGAATTAAAATCTAGACACCATATGCAACATGCAACCACATATCACGCTGCCAAGTTAGAGCAAGCACTGCAATGCTAGTGTAGGGGAAATGCTGTAATCAACTACAGAGCTACGCTCACTATCTTCATCTAGCATTTCGCTTCTTGAGAATCATGTCGGAGGCCGACGCTGCATTCTTTAAATGAGGAGTAGTCCCTTGCTCGCATGCCTCGTCATAAGTGATTGATGAGGATCCACAAGAACATTAGTTTAATGTAAGAACATGTTTAATACATGATGTACTAGTATGTACCAAAAATGTAAAGGCATGTCATATTCAAAGGTATAATGTGTAAGCTAAGCAGATGCAATTTAACCAAATTGGAAGCAATACAAGCTAGACATCCGCTAGAGTGTTGAACATGATCATCTAGGACCCGAGAGCCTGGTGGAGGCGGGCTGCTTCGCCACCATCGCTGCTTTTTAGTTGGCTTCCGTGTGATGCCTGTTTTTGTTGGGCTTGTCACTGGCTCGCCAAGGCCTCGACTAGCTATTTGTCTTCCGGTGCTCACCGAATGGTGGTTCATGTAAAAAATATCTTTCCTTATCTTAATAAAGACCGACTTCGGCCTTTCGAATACAATCTAGACACCAACATGCAACCACATATGACACCGCTGGTTAAAGCAAGCACCTTGGATGGTGGTTCATTGCGAGCGAGGTCATCAACTACAGAGCTACGCTTACTCGCCTCCATCTCCGACACCGCACCCTTTATAGCGCTAGTAACGTGTCTTGCCTACCAGATACCAAGCTGGAGCGATTTCTCTCTTTCTTTGCTCCTTCTCTTCGCAGAAAGTCTGAAATACCCTTGCGTAAAAACACAATAGTGAGATTATGGGTGAAGTGTGTGCATAACTAGTGCACTGTAAAAGTAGCAGATAGCAGGTGGCTTAAAAATAAATTACAGGAGACATATGATAGCTCTACAACATTGCATGGCAAACAAAATTAGATTCTACTCCGTATGATTTTGCAATTAATGAGCACAGGAAATGCAGGTACTCCTCCAGCACACCACCACATGTGGTCATATCTAAGATAACAATGATCGAAAATAAATTGGTCACCGATTTTTTAATGAACCGTCTGATCTATAAGGAACGGGCAGATGGCCTTCGCTCACCTCCCGCCACCATCATTGACGATCTTTCACGAACTGCCAACACCACCGCCTGCACTGCGCCTCCGCCGCCCGCCTCCCATCGACCTCACACCACCGCCAGCTTGGCAACGCCCAAGCCATCCTTTAATCCCGGCCGACCTCCAGATCGGGCGCCAATAGTTTAGGCCGAGACGCCTAAGATAAACACCATATGCTGCTTCCCGGCGCAATAGTCGATTAGCGCTGTTACGCCGGGAATGCTTCCGCTAATTGGGAATCAACTGCCAGAAATTTGAAATTGGGGGCAATGGACCTCTAGCTAAGGTGAAATAGTATATGAGGAGAAACCTTGTGCATCGCAGTTACTAGGAACATCTAGTATCAAGAAGAAGCGGTCAACTAGTGTCTTCTGTGGGATGAATACCGTGCAAGCAGAGACGTAAGATTTGTACGAATAAGGGAAGAGGAGTACCTTCTTCGGTTGCCAGTGTGGTCACCTCCACATGTCGCTACCGATCTTCTTGTTTTTACCGGGAAACCGATGTTCTAGAGGGTGCAGGCTTGGACGAACCCATGGCCAAATTGTTGACTGTGTTGCCGTGGCTGTATGTCGGCGGAGGGGCAGCAGATCCGAGGCGTCAAGGACGGCGAGCAGAACAGCTCCGTGCGGTGGAGGGTGGCGGTTGGAGCGGCAGCGGTGAGGCGCAGGATGGCATGGTTGAACTGGCTCGAGCACGGACGGCTCGCCTCGGCTTCAACTACTAGCCGTGGAGGGCGCTATGTTGAGGTTGCGTGGACGACGACGCCGGGTATCGGCTCCGCGTGATAGAGGAGGGCGGCGTTGATGGGTGGGATGGGTGGCGGACGGAGGACGCCGGGTTTCATGGCTGGTGGAGAGGTAGTTTTGGCGCCCACGGAGTACTAATGGGGAATCGGACGGGTGGGGGAACCATGTTTCGTCTGGGACGCGCTTGTTTTTGGCTTTTTGAATGTAAGATGGGACGCTTGTTTGTAATTTGGGGAAAGAACAAACTTTGCCCCTCTTAAATTTCGGACCCATCATGGTCGGGGTAGGATGGTAATCCTGTGTGTCCCAAATAGTGGGCGGAGCGATTTCGGCCACAAGCATGTGTGCTTAGGCGGCCATTGTATATGAATGTTTTCCGAGGCGGTTGCATGGCGCCTAGATGAAGCTACAAACCTACCCCGGTTTAGACCTTTGGACGCCGGGCCGTAGGTTTCACAGGTCGGAGTTATTAGAAAAGTAATTTCCTTGTACTACCAAACATTGGTCTCACGCGTTTCAAGTAGTAGAGGCTCTTTTGGCGCTTCGCTCAAATTTTGAAACACAAGCATTCACGCTTAGAGTACTCTTGAACTATGAGCATTGACCTAAATAGACAACGTTATATTTGACCTTGTATGTTTGAAAACCTCATTAAATTATCCGCTTCTTTTGAATTTTGACACTTGAAAATCCTATAACTACGATTATTTTGGAATGGAGGAGCTAATTTGAATCTATTTTGTACACGACTACATATTCTATTATGTACAAAATCAGAGCAAAGATTGGTACCCCATAGTTTAGGTATGGTTTACAAATGCCATGATATCAAATTCAAATAATTGAATGGACTTCATGTTGAATTCGATTTTTTAAACCACCTTAGGTTGAATTCAAATGTATACTAGTTCATAGGTAGCTATTTATAAATGTCCATTGTGTAACTTTCAGATGTATAATGTGCTTTACACACACAACATGAACTATACTCACGCTTATATTCGATTGCTAAAGCGATGCATTGTCCGGAGTTCAAAATACTAACTATGTGGATCAATTGTGTCGAATAATAACATAGACATGCTCAAATTCGATAGAATCTAGATGTCCGATGGATCAATGACCGCCTTACGCTAATTGCAAATATCATGATCCCATCCTAATATTTGGATACAATTTATATCTTTAATCAATGTGTAGAGCAGTTTTTACGTAGTTTCACTCTCCATCGGTGGTCTCTCACACATGCTCACACACTCTCTCCCGAGGTGTCTTTCGCACACATTCTCTAGATATAACCCTCCTTCCTCTCATAACCATTTACAACTGTTTTCACTAACCTTTATCACAAGCACTCTTCCTCTCGCAAACATACACACGCACAATCCTCATCGACTCTTTCTATATACATGGACCTGCCTACGTGTCTCATGTACGCACATTATCTTTACGCCTGCCTCTCACGCATTATCTCACACCTCTCTTCCTAATCGATTTAGTATGATTCTAGTAGAGCATTGTGTAGGATGCCCTTAAAGTTAGGTTGATGAATAGTAATATCGAGATAGAGGGGTTACCTTAGTCCGAGAACCTAGGGTTACAAATCCTAGCTGGCTTTGTCAAGGACACAGAGTCCTTCACAATTCTGCTATCTTTGTCTTGTACGACTAGTCATCCATGGGTCTTCCTAAATGTGTCATGGGCCACCAATGTGGCGCAGACGGAACCAACAACGGGCCTCACCTCGACCCATCGACCTCACGCGTGACACACCCTCCGCCCCCACGCCTCATTATCTTCTCACACCCACACATACCAACACAAACACCACACACACGTAAAAATTCTCCTGGTGCCTCTATTCCTCCCCTTGCATATACACACTCAAGGGAATGGAATCTCTTGTCGTGACGCCATATTCTCTCTCTCTAGACCACCTCATTTCTCGTGCTATCTCTCCCACCCCTGGCCGGCCCCTCTATCCATGCCTCTCTCAATACGTAATACACACACATACCTCTCTAGGCCCCGCCAAATGCATCAACTACACATTCACACATGTTACATCACGCACCCCATTGATCTAAAAAGCCCTCTCTTCACGCTTATTTCCATACAACATTCCTTTTGAATAAAGTGTGGCCAAAAATTATTTTAGAGTTTCTACATATATACAACATTACAAAGTTATATGGAGGAGTACGAATGTTTATTTGCATTGCATTGTGCCCACAATGATATTTATTCCAAACTGTGAATTTGTATACTTTTATACTATATACAAAGTTAGTTATAATAAAGAGAAACGAAGAGCATCTCTCTCCATCGCATACCCCCTCAGACGCCTTTCACGTATGCACACAAAACTATCTCCATGTCCTCTAAAAGTAAGCCCCGTAAAATTCACGCTGTTTCATCTTTCTCTCGATATATGCAATGACGATCATTGTATTTGAAGTGAAAGCACGATACATACATTGGACTTCATAATCCACTCATTACGGTCACCGCTACGCTTAGTGGTTATTATACACCACGGCTCACCGCATAACTTTGTATTTGCTCATGACATGACTAGTTGACCAGTTGAACGCCCACGTGGCACCTAATCTAGTGTTGAATCACATTATCTCACTAACATCATGCCCAATTGCCGACTTGTATCTACTCTACATCTACACTATTATAAAATACATAAAATACACTCTTATAAAAAACAGAGTTGGTGATGATTGTGTGCCTCCCATCCTGAATATAGGCCGTCCGATTTATATCCGACGGATAGGAAAGAAACTATGGCAGTTTTGCAAAAGGTACCCACACACCTCTCCACATTTGCAAATAAGGCCTTCCTTGTTCATCCTTTTCTCTCACAAGATAAACAAGTCATACAAATGCATCTTGATGTTACGTGCAACGCACGGGCATCTTGCTAGTAAGAATGAAAACAAACGACAAAAAATATTTTGACGGTGGTGCAAGTCATGACCGCGGCACAGCGGACAAGGTGGCCTTGTATTGGTATGCCGAGCCGCCTGCTTTAACACACAGAGCTGGTGTGGTGATTATACACACGCACGCATGCACACGAACTCCATCCACGCAACACTCACACAAACACATGCACCCACGCACGCACGCAACACTCACACGCACACACGCAGCCACGCACGCACGCAACACTCACACGCACACACGCACGCATGCATGCACACACCAAGACACCACACGACCAACACACACTCTCACGCCAAGTGCTCAACCTACACGCATGCGCACACATCAGGCCCCGATGCATACATACACAACCAGGTGATTCCCGCGACGGGTTGGAGCCTTGTCGCTACCAAGCAAATTTGTGTTTATCCGACCTTTTCCCTATGCGAATCGACAGTGGGACCCACAAGGAATGTGGTCAATTTAACTAGTCAACATGGCGCCACGCAGACTATTTGGCCGGTCAACAGAGTGCAATCCGATGCTGAATCGTGAGCAAGTGACCGGATAATCACCGCAAAACGATATAGTGACCGTAATCAGCTTATTCTGAAGTTCGTGACCGTATTACACTTTTCTCTCTCAGTAGGCCCTCCAAAACTACATCTCTACACGCTATCGCATGTTACATCTAACAACTATGCAATACAACACTACTACTACACTCTAACACAATAAATCATATGTGTTTTAGTTTTACTAGATATCATATTGTTACTTATAATTATTCAGTTTGCATACATTAAAATTGCCTTTGAAATGTATGGCCAAGATTATCTACCACAAGGAAAAATCCCGCCTTTCCTATTTAATCGGTTTGTATCGATGGATCGTATAAACAAAGAAACTATAGTACTATACAAAGGCAAGTGACAGCCATCGGGCCGTCAGGTCGCCTACCTCCGTCAGAAGAGTGGAGCGCCGCTTATAAATCTTCTAGTCCCTTTCACCGACATGTGGGACATCAAGCTACCGGGTCCACGTACATACCGAATAAAGTGCAGAGCAGCCGGGTGAAGCACCCTACCATGGCGCCGCGTAGTAATGAGCAATGAGGCGCCAAATCACAAAGCTGCACCTTTCCCGCAGCTTGTTGGAGGGACGAAGTAATAATGCTAAAAATAAGTTGAGGGACGGCAACCATCATTTCACTCGCTGTTGAATCCGCTTCTCCTCATCTTCTTCAACTTAACCACATGTTGCTTCGCCGTTGTTCTCATTCATGGGACGCGATCATCTTGGTCGCTTCTCCTCATCTTCTTCAACTTAACCACGTGTTGCTTCTGCCGTTGTTCTGCCTCATGTGGGACGCGGATCAGCTTGGTAAAGCACCGACACGGGACCGCATGTTAGCAAACCGCCAGACAACGCCCTCCAAAATAAGAAACCTCCCCCGCCATCCGCGTGGCAAAATCACCTCCTTTTTACTAATCTTTGATTCTATAATTTTTAGATCAATATAATTGAGATTTGTATAGATAGCACACAGGAGCAAAACCAAGTGGTACGGTTAAGGGCATCCACAATGTGTAGCCAAATGTGAAAATAGCTTTTGGCATCGTGGGAACCATTGTGGACGGCGCTGCAAAGCCAAAAAGATGGAACCAAGCTCCTCGATTGATTGATTGAAGGAATAGAAAAATGCAACGTCTCTCCTCTTTCTCCCATGCTTGGACGCATGTAGGAGTAGTACAGTATAGAGCACAAAGTCTACTCCCCTGTCCCTTCTATCACAAATCACAAAGCAGTGAGGCGTCAAATCACAAAGCACGGACGAAGCAACTATCATTTCACTCTTCACGACTCCGCTTCTCCATCGCCTTCTTCGAGAAACCATCTCACCGCACTAGTACTCCTAGTAGTAGTACTAGTAAAGGACTTCCGGATGCAAATAAGGCGGTTGTCTCGCTTGCAAAGCACTTATGAATCCACTTACCGTGGTCTCCTCAATGGTGTTCTCCGCGAACGACTTCGCCAAACCACAAAAAAGTCGACGCCACCGCAATGGGCAAGGAATTCAAATATAGTTACTACCTCCATTTTTTGTACACAAGGCCAATATATCAAAATTACAATTTGCAAAGGGCCACTAACACTAATCGAGGCAAAATTGATGGGGTTAGCAACCAAGGACATTAATATCCCCGCATGCATGCGGAAGTGAGAAGGTTCGCTTGCATAGCGCTGCATTAATCAAGCGATGAGGAGTGAGATGGTTAGCTCTTTGGTCTTTCGAGAAAAAATAATCATTAATTGACACGTGAAACGAGGATTTGTATCAAGGAAAACCCCGCCTTTCTTTTTTAACACTAGTACTTTAGTACGCATTACATCCGCCCCGGTTTATAGGTCCTTTTATAGTTTGTGCCAAATTTTGACTAAAGATTTAACTAACAAAATGTTAATGCATGTCAAGAAAAATTATCTCATTGATTCAGATTTGAACATAGTTTTGAACAATATAATGTTTGGTGACATGCGTGAACATTTTCTTAGTTTAATCTATGGTCAAAATTTGGCACTAAATACAATGGGGACCAATAAACCCGACAGAGGTAGTACGACTTATCCTGTTTGGGTCTAGGCCTTGCATTGCCAAACTTCGCCACACATTTTTGCCAAGCTTGCCTAAAGTTTTCAAATGAGAAGGAGGTACACTTACAAGACGGTTGTCGCGGTCGCATCAAGCACCTCACACGGTCGCTTCCTGCACGCCACTGTCGCACCGCACCTCACACTTCGCCTCCCTGCACGCCGCAAACCCAACCAAGAGAACACACCTCATCGACATGTGCTGTCGCATGTGAACAAACCAAACTCAGCCATCCTATCACCGACACATAATTTTCGCTCATAGAGTATGTTTATCCAACCGGAGTATCCGTGACGCCCGCAAGCGGTGGTCTGTTGGGGAAGAAGAAGAGGTGAGGAAGAAGGAAAGAAGGGTTAGAGACGAGGATATTCATCCAACCGCCTGAAATGGTAGACTCAGCGACTTGCATAACAAATAGTATGTTTTTACACAGCAAAAGATCAATAATAATAAAACAACAACATAAAGAAAAACTATCATCGTCGCGGAAAGAGACGGCCTGCTGCCTTGGCTGCCGGCCACAACCAGCCGCCGCCGCCGACGCAGTCTCCGCGACCGTGGTTGTCCTCGGCCTCAGCCTACTGCTCAAGAGGAGCGCGGGCGCTCAGACGGACGAGAGCACAGCCCGGTTCAAGTCGAGGACGCCCGTTCCGCCGCAGGAGGGCCTCGATGGCAGCGGCATCCGCGCGCCTGTGTCGAGTCGAGCCTCCGCCGCCTGTTCAAGTCCAGACTTCCGCCCGCCGCAGAGGGCGCTGGCGAGAGCGCATCCGCGCCCGTCGAGTCGAGCCTCGCCGCCTGCTCAAGTCCAGACTTCCGTTCCACCCGCAGAGGGCATTGATGAGAGCGGCATCCGCGCCTCGCGCCGAAGTCGCTTCTCCGCCGCCGGTTCATGTCCAGACGCCTCGTTCCGCCGCAGGAGGGCTCGATGGCAGCGCGCCCGCCTCAAGTTGAGCCTCCGCCGCGGGTTCACATCCACGACATCCGTTCCGCCGCAGAGAGCCTCGATGGCAGCGGCATGCGCGCGCCTGCCGAAGTTGAGCCTCTCGCCTCCCGGTCCTCCTTAGTATCGCCATGTTGAACCGCTGGTCCTCCCGCACCATGGGGACTCGGACGCCGCACGAAGTCGACGCCCATCGCCTCATACCCATCGGGGCCTTCGCGCCGCGACCTCCGCAGTGAACATTGATCGGCTTCTCCTCCTCGTAGCTTGGCTCCAGAACTCGGGATTGGCCCGCCGCAGCGAGCTTGGGAACGGAGGTTCAGGGCGCCGACCGCCGCCGCGATTTCGCGCTGGCGCCCGCCAAAGATCTTGTAGTAAGTGATCTTGCGGCGCACTATGGCTTTCCGCAAACTAGGGACGCTGATGCGGCTAGGGATCAAAGGTGGGGAATGGGCTGAGATTTGGTGTGGTTTTAGGGCAGTGGCTGGCGAGGCCGAGCAGCAAGGTTCCGTGTGAATAGTGGTTCCGTGACGACCGTCAATCGGTTTTGACTGACATCGCTCTGTCGCTCGTGTTGCAGCCCGCACGCTGGACCTCCACGTCGCCACCGAATGGAACACGCTTGCCTTATGCTGCCGCCAGGGACCGCAGCTTGAGAGCAAACCGACGCCCCTCCCTCCCCGCCTGGCCATTTATTATACCACTACTCCCTCCGCTTTTATGCGGAGTAAATAAAAAGAGGGAGTATACTACGGATGAGGATCCTCGACGTGGCCGAACCCATTGAGTAACCGACATGCGGGCCTAGCAAGCATGGGGTCCGCCAAGAAGTGACCGAAAGGGAGGGTAAGGCAGGATACCTACGCCGAGGATCCACTTCCACTATACTTGACCAAATGTTAGAGTAATAATATATGACATGCAACTTACACAAATGTTAGAGTAATAATATATGACATGCAACTTACACAAAGCATATAGGGTCTAATGCGCTTTTCGAGGCTAACTTTGACCAAATGTTAGAGTAATAATATATGACATGCAACTTACACAAAGCATATGGTCAATTTCAGATGTGAAAGGAGTTTCCAATGATATAATTTTCACATTATACATCTCATGTACTCCTCCGCCTAGGTGTGTAAGTCATCTTACTTAAAACCAAATAATCCCAAAACACGAGGCGCTGTGCATTAACTTCTACCTCGCTTCTTGTTTCTTGACATATGAACCAATAAGAGATGAGGGTGTGCATGCTTTAATGACCCGAGACTATCAAACATGACATGCAAGTGGTTAGTTCATTGCATGCAATACTATTAATTAGCAAATAAACATTAATGTCTCTCGCTTTCCCTCCTCCTTGGTCACGGTGCACAGCCTAAGATGACTTACTCACCTATGTGAAAGGAGTACTATTAATCTTGTCAATAGTCAAATTGGAAACCATCTCGAGTACAAATCTAGGAGTACGTATTTAATCTAACAATATTGATTGGGCGTTGTTGAATGTTGATACCTTTTTTATCATAGTAGAGATACTTTGACTACACATAAAACTTATATGTAAGGTAGAAAGGATAGGAGGGAGTATATTGTACGCTCAAAACGAAACTAACATTGAATACCCTTTATATATGATTTATGGATGCTATGATCACCGGTTCAAAGTTTTGAATCCGCTTTAGGTATCACGTGTTCTCACTGCTCCTCTCGATTTCATCTCGGGTCCGAGATCTATTGAAAGAGGACTAGGTGGGTACATGCGAATGATACTCACGGAATGTTCAAATGAGGAGGATGGACTCGATCGAGGGCTTACATGATCGATGGAGAAGAGGGTTGAGAGGAATGAGAAATAAGCAAACGCCACATGATTACACTTGAACGGCTCAAATAAACAATAAGTTGTCTCGCTTGGCCTACATAGTGAAAGGCCCAATGCGCAACGCGGAGCACCGACGCCGAATATGGCCGGAAAACAGGGAAACCGACATGGGGCACACCTGCCGGACGACGAGCGAGACTAGTCCAATGGAGGAGCTGGCCCACGACCTCCTCGCCACCGACAACCGCTCATGTGGGTCTTTGGGGCCAACAATGGGCGCAGCTCCAAGACCGCCTCGACACGGCGATCATGGGTGAGCTTACACGCCATATCGCCGATAGACACGGTCGGTTCCAGGTGCCGAGGGTGGAGTTTGTTCTGTGGCACGACCAACGGTATGTTTGGTTTGTGCCCAAGGTTGCCCCATCAAAGCATTGGGTAGCCAAAATTTTGGTTGAGGTATTGGTTGCCCATGATTTGGCCGACATTGGCAAGAAAATGAACTAGAGTTGGCTAGAGTTCATTGGCATGCCAAAGAAATGGCAACCATCCAAACAAAGACCAATCTTTGGGTCATGACCAAAATTTTGGTAAGGTGCACTTTGGCCACAATCCAAACACACCCCAACACCCGCTTGTCGAGGATGCACGGGCGCCGCGACGCGTCTGCTGGAGTGGTGTAGCACGCCAACTGCATCCTCTCGACCTGAGACCATGCCGGTCGTTTTGCTTTTTCAATGACATGCGGGATCGATTTGAGCAAAGGGCATCTCCAACGCTGCCACGACCGCAGCCGACTACCCCGCACACCAAAGCCTTCGTCCTCGCGCCGTCCGCCGGCGCGTTTCAGCCGGGCGCCAGCTGCCCGCATTCATGCCGTCTGCTCAGATGTCGTCATTAAGAGGCTCGGTGCCCGAGGAACCAACTCCGCGACTTAATGACGCACCGGACGCTGGCCTCACCGAATGCGCTACTTAAAGCGGCAACGCCCAGCTAACCTCCACACCATAGCGCATCGCCCTCCTACCGACACCACATCCGCCATGACCGCAAGTGCGAACGCCTGCGGAGAGCTTGTCTTCGGGATGAAGCTCGAGGTCGCCGCCGCCAAGTCGCCTCGCGACGCAATAGCGGCGTAGCCGGACGCGGACGCGACCGCACAAGCGGTGGCTACGCTGGCGGCCGACGACGGAGCACCGCCACCACGCTGCCCTACTTGCCGCCGCCCAACGCCCGCACCGCCGAGGTCGGGACTCCTCCGAGGATGAGTAGGGCATGGGAGGCGGCAGGCATGGTGTGCCAACTGGCCGGTCCGTATCCCGTGTTCTACTCTTCCTCGCCGAGACCGCACCTTCACTTCACGGGTCTTGAACCCCGCCTGCATATAGAGATCGCAGATGGAGGACGCCTGTCACGCCAGAGAATAGGTTTAGGGTCGGGTTTTTTTTTTTTCTGTCTTATAAAAGTTCAAATGTAATGAAAATCTGCCGTGTTTGCATTAATCTCGCCGTGTATATGAACTTTCACAATAATATACATATTGTAGGAGTATTAGTGCACGGAAGATCAAGATCTTGTGGGAGAAAAGGATGAACGAGGGAAAGCCTTATCTCGCAAATGTGGAGAGGAGTGCGGTAAATTGTCATAGTTTCCTTCCTATCCGTTAGATATAGATCGACGGCCTATATTGCAGGATGACAGTACACCATCATCACCAACTCTGCTTTTTATTGAACCGAGACAAATCTAAAAACCCAACTAAGCCAACCTCCCAAAGATATCGCTGGAAAAGACCCGCCGCTACTGCTTTAGTCGGGATTACCGGATTACTAGTAGTAGTATCGATGGATCGCGCAAGCAACATTTTTTTGAGGGGCGAAGCACCTAGTTTAAAAGGAAAAAGGCGGTACACTCACAACACTTATCGCGGTCGCATTGCACCCCACACACGCTCGTCCTGCACACGGCTCACGCGAACGGACGCGCTTCGCTTGCCTCTTCACCGACACGGACTGCACTTGAGAAACCGACCATGCGCCAAACTCCCCGCCCACCGCGCGAAAATCCTCCCCCCCACACAAAAATTTCCCCAAATTGATTCAACCGCCTTTCGCCAAATATTCCCCAAACCCCTCCCCCGCCCCCCTCCACTCCATTCGCCCGCCAAAGCCGCCTCCCCGCAAGGCCATACGCCGGCGCCATGTTCGTCGAGGGGACGACGGCGATCCTCTCGCCCCACAAGACGCTCGAGATCGCCATCCTCTAGCCGCCGCCGCCACCTCCGCTACGTTTGTGGAGGCGACGGCGGTCGGCCGCCATCACCGGGCGACGTCAGGTGGAGACGACGGCGGTCAGCTTCTCCCACGGTACGCGATTCTAGACCGAGGCCCCGCTCATGTCGGTGTAGCGCTGAATGTTAGCCGATAGACGCCGTTAATCTCACTGCTTGTCAAGTAGTTTATCGTCAATATGCTCGCTTAAGAAGCTTCCTTGCCCTGCTCGCACTCAATCTGCTTAGCTGAGATGGCATGCCAAGGCCGATTAGTTGCTAAAATATCCTGCCATATATTTATTGTGACGAGATTGCCATGGTCTAGTAGCCAATCTGTTAGGTGAAATAGCTCTACACCGCTTTATACTCGATCTTTGTTGCTGCGATGGCCTTCGATAGTTCGATGGCTGTGTGCTCGGCTCATTGACCGCTGAAACAGCCTCGCCATAATTTAGCACTCAAATCTGTTTGCTGAATTAGCTTTACATATATTTCGTTATTTAGATCTGCTCGTCCAAATATCTTGCCATAGCTTTAGACATCGACTCTAGGTATTTTTTTCTCGACTTCATAAAAAGCATATATGTTTTTCCTGTAATATCTAGTAGAAGAACTAATTTGTATGTCTAATGATGGACAGACTTGATAACTTCTGCTCAAGATTCTCCGCTGCATATGTCGAGGGGTTGAAAACTTCATGAACTTTATCGAGCTGAGTACGGTGGTCCAAAATCAGATGTGCTCGCCTGTAGCAGCTTGTATGAATTCAGTTACAAGACCCCACCAACTGTGCAAAATCATCTACACTTGTATGGGATGTCGGTCACATATACTAGGTGGGTTCATCATGGTGAAGCTGTGAACGCCAATGTTATTGACTACGGGAAGCAGCAGATCACCATCTTGATCCGCCTCGATGCTCTGTGGAAGAGGAGGAGGAGGTGGTGGTGGCGGAGCCAAGGAGTTTGACCAACATTGAAACAATGCTACAAAATGCTCGTGCATTCCGTGAACTTTCACCGCAGAAGAAAAACGGTGGGCCCGCATGTTGGAACAATGCAACGTTGTTGTCACCCCAGAAATAAGCTGTCAAGATTCTCAGCTATGGTCACCTTTCTTCGTGAAGACATCTGAGCGGATGACCAACAAATCATTCGATGCGATGTTGGCTGCTTTCCGCAAATCTTTCCCAGATGCCCGAGCTGCCACACACCTACAAAGAAATGAAGAATTTCCTTCGTGCGCTTGGAATTGGATATGATATGATCCATGTTTGTAAGAATAATTGTGTTCTGTCTCGAAGGATTATGCCAACTTAAGTGAATGCCCAAATGCAAATCATCAAGATGGAAAGATGGCGATGTTGTGAAGAGGGTTCCTCATAATGTTCTCGAGACATTTTCCAATTACACCAAGATTGCAGAGGTTGTTTCATGATGTCAAACAAGAGAGGATGTACTGTGGCATTCTAGGAACCAGAGTACAGAGATCATAATGTAATGAGCCATCCATCTCATGGTAGTGAGTGGAAAAGCTTCAATGATAAACACAAAGAGTTTGTCACAACCCGAGAAACATTAGACTTGGCTTAGCTTCGATGGATTTAACCCATTTGGCCACCAGAGCGCCACATATAGCATGTGGCCAGTGCTTGTTATCCTTACAACATGCCTCCAAATGTCTGCACCAAAGAATCAAACTACATGATGGCCTTGCTCATCCCAGTCCAAAAGTCCCGGAAAGGATTTTGATTTGTTCATGGAGCCTCTTGTGGAGGAACTTCAACAACTATGGAAGGGTGTTCTGATTTTTTTCTGCATGTTGTTGTAATTTGGTGCATCCATGATTATCCGCTTTGGGCACTATGTCGTATGTAACGACACATGGTTACAATGCATGTGTTCGCCAGACAGAATCATTACACGCAATACTTAGCAAGATCTGTTACATTGACACCGCCGCTTCTTTGCCAAGGACAAGCCGCATCCTAGAAAATACCAAGACATGTGTTCAATGCAAAGCATGAAAACCGTGATGCGCCAAAGAGGCTCACCGCCGATGAGTTGCAAGTGGAATTAGAGAAGGTCAGCATATTACACCGTGAAACCATCCCGGTAATGGTAGCGGAAAAGGAAGCGTGGCACGGTAGAAGAGAGATTATTGTTTACCCGCAGGTCCACTTTGTGGGACTTGGAGTATTGGAAAGATTTGGATCTGCATGGCATAATCTTGATGTGATGCACATCGAGAAAAATATATGTGACAACATTATCGCACACTTCTTAACATTGAAGGCAAGACGAAAGATACCTTAAAATCTAGGATTGATTTGACACACTGGTATCGAAAGGATTTGCAGTGCAAGATGAAGGTAAACCACGGATATGGCACCACCTGTAATGCCTTGGACAAGGTAAAAGAAAAGAATTTTGCGAGGTCCTCACACGTGTGAGATTCCCACATGGATTTGCTTCCAACCCCGAAAGGAGAGTCAGTGCAGATGGAAACAAGGTACAAGGGTTGAAAACTCATGACCGCCACGCCCTACTTCAAAGGGTTTTACCTGTTATCCTTAGAGGATTGGGCCGCCTCGACTTATACAGAGCAGCTTGCAGAGTTGGGACAATTCTTCAGGAACTCGCAGAGAGAAATATCGGATAGATGCTTTGGAGCCGCCTTAGAGACAAGATACCAACTATCCTATGCGACCTTGAGAAGATATATCCTCCACCCTTCTTTGATGTGATGGTGCATTTGGCTGTTCATCTACCCGATGAGGCACTACTTAGAGGTCCAAGACAAGATGGCTGGATGTACCCTATTGAAAGGCGGCTAGGCACTTTCAAGGGCTATGTTAGGAACAGAGCTAGACCCGAGGGTTCCATTGCAGAGGCCTACATTGCTACTGTAAGCGCTGACATTCTGCTCAAAATACATTGAAACAAATTGATCAGCTTAGCAAAGAGGTGGGTGAAGACAATCCCGGCTCAATGTTTTCGATTATTCTGCTCGAAAGTACAGTGGAAGAGTCGACAAGAGGACAAACCTAAAGATTTGGACAAAATGGTTTGGTATGTGTTGAATAACTGTCCCGAGATACTACCTTATATCAAGTAAGTGCAAGATCGCAGCTTATACATCGTAATCTACTAAACTTGCAGCACATTCTTATATATTTAGATGTTTGACGCGATCACTATGTTGTGCAGCATCTACAAAGAGGAGTTATCGCCGCAAAATCCAAGAAACATTGACAAACTGGTTATGGCAGGATTTATGTAAATGGTTCAAGAACCATGTAAGCTTTTGAAGTGCAATCGCCGCTTTTTTAATATATTGAGTACATAAGATGATCATCTTGTCTATTTTCTAACCATAGGTTAAGAAGATGCGGAGGATGGGCAGGCAGTTGATGATGCCCTTTACTCACTAGCAATGGGTCCCGATACTCGTAAGACATTATGAATCTTATGTTGTTGGAGATGTGCGCCACAACACCCTTTGCACGAGACGAAGGTGAAGACACAAAACAGGCCATCATGAGCACGGATACGATGACAAAGAGACAACTGAAATGTATGCTAACATAATGTACATTGTTCAGCTTGCAGATATCTCCAGCCGAGGATCATCGGTGTGTGGTTCTCACAGTCGTCATTGGTATAACCTGTTTTCCGTGATCGCAAAACCCAGAGCTGATGATTATTTCAAATCCATCAATGTCAAGGCGGCGTATCGCATCAACGAGCCTTTTATTTTGGCAAATCAAGCAACATAGATATTTTTCTTGGAAGACACATTTGCACGTAGCGATGATCGAGAGTATTGCAAAGGTTTGAGCAGAGGAATTCATTTAATGAAGTTGCACAACAAGATGATGCTTACATCGCCCCGATGTACAAGATAACACAGATGTTCCTAATATCTTTGAGAACCATCACGCCAATGACGCCGCGAAAAGATTGCTTGTCGTGCCGTGGACATACAAGAGTTGATCAAGAAGAAGCCAACGCTCGAGGACGTTGAGGACGAAGAAGAAGATGACACCGTGGGGAATTACGATTCAGACCGATACACATGGCGAAGATGTTGACGCTGCTGCGGATGATGATTACATTGCTTTTGTCGATTTGCTCGTCGAAGACATTTTTTATCTACTATGTGAAATTGTGTTTGCTATGACAACTCAAACCTGATGAACATGTTGTTTAGTATTTTGTCTGTGAGAACATCACTTGTTATGTATGCTGATTTGTGTTTGGTGATTGTATGACAACTAAAACATGATGACATTGTTGTTTAGTTGTACTCATATTTGGCTGTGAAACTTGAATTTGATGACATAGTTTGCTGTTGGACTGCAATTTGCTCGACGCCTTCGAATGAGAACAAAGCTGACCCGACGGGCCTCTCGCTATCTATTTATTTATATGAGCAAAAGGATACCCCTGATTTCCGCTAATAGAAATCATTAGATGTTCACAACACTACGCCCAGCCCGCTACACAGGTTTCATTTAGCAAAGTGCTCATGTCGAGCTAATCAATACATCACGAAAAGCTACATACTCGCAAATAAAGAGACAATCATCCTATAGAGCACATCGATTTTGCCCATTATCTTCACAAGCTTTTTCATCTCCTCATTGTCGTCAAGGCCGCTCAACATCTGTTGCTTGGCCATGATCGAGGAACTGCATCTTTAACCTTCGCTCGTGATCTTCCTCTTCTACTGCTCCTTTAGTTATTTGTCCAACACCCCAACCTGCTGGTATTGGGATTCCTCGCTAACCAAATAATCAGCGAAGTTGCATTCCCCACATCAAGAACTTTCCGTAAATACAAATCACACGAATCTTCCCTTTTCTCGCATTTAATCAAATTGGAAGATCATCAACCAAACTATTAAAAAATCAGCAACCGAAAGCAGCAGAACAACACTTAAACATATTATTACCCCATGATTCGGCATTTGTAGAAGACTCGCCAGGTTGCGGATTGTGGTTGAGACGCGACGGATGACTCTGCGTGATTTGTAGCAAGGGCACCACACCAACGGCAGCGGGTTGCGATGAGCAATCGGCTGCGTGTGCGTGTCGGCGGGGTGTGATGAGACCCACAGCGATGGTACGGTGGCGACTTGGCGCATATCTCGTTGTTGCTCATCAAGAGCAGGTGGACGAGCAGCCAGCGGACATGGTTGTCGCGCCGAGCTTCGATGCTAGGCGAGTAAGTAGAGAAGAGGAGAAGCGAACGTTGGATATGTCGGCTTCATTACTTGCGAGTAGCATAGCACCATATATAGTCATAGTCTAGGTTTGATTCAACCAGCCACAGTGAGCACGCCTTTTCTTTTTTCTAAAACTCGCAACGCCTCTTTATCGGGTACACTAGCTTGTTCTCAGACGCC
Source organism: Aegilops longissima (assembly GCA_021605205.1). Classification (NCBI taxonomy): domain Eukaryota; kingdom Viridiplantae; phylum Streptophyta; class Magnoliopsida; order Poales; family Poaceae; genus Aegilops; species Aegilops longissima. The sequence continues at coordinate 3,756 of JAHIAM010007422.1, read as the reverse complement.
TTCCCAAGTCTTTGATTTTCTTTCCTTTTTTGCAAGGAAGGAAGGAGGACAAAATTGAGAGTTCCTCGACTCAACCCAAGACCTCTCGTTGAAAACCAAGGGTGCTAGTCACTTATGTGGCTTAACGCTCCTCGTGAGGAGGACGGCAGATTAACGATTTTCCTCGCAGCTTTCTTCCTATATATAAAAAAGTATGCTACTTGGTGTCCGCTTAGTAAAAAACGATTGTGCCAACCTTGACCGCTCGATTGACATTCAACGTCTGCTATGCTTTTTTAGTCTCTTCTTCCTCGAGCCGCCAAAGCCAAACCAGCGCCGGGGGACCGCTCGCCCCCGCCTCCCACGGCTGGCTGTGATCTTCCTGCCTCCTGCTCGCTCCTCCGCCCGAGGCCTCACCATCGCCCTCCGCACGCCACGGGCGCCGCCTCAACATGGTCAACAACCGAGAGGAATAAGGAGATGACTGTACATGGTGAGGATGACAAGAGGGACCCAAAGAGCGCTGCAGTAATTTTGTTTTTTCGGACGGAGAAGGGTATCAATGGGTTGTGCGGGACCTGTGGGTCTGCCTAGCCTGTGCTTTTATTTCATATGTTTAGCACATGACCAGCCCAGCTTTGTTTTTTTTCCTTTCTCAAAATGGCTAGCCAGCTATTTTGTTTTTTGCGTAATAACCAACATAGGCCTACTTGTTTTTCTACGCTCGCCGGGCCGGAAATCTTTCAAGACGAGGAGGGATGCATTTTCCCGAAAATGGGCTATAAGTAATAAGAAATGGGCTATAAGTAATAAGAAATGGGCTATAAGTAATAAGAAATTGGCTATAAGTAATAAGAAATGGGCTGTAAATGAAAAAATACAGCAAACAGCAATTAGTTCCCAAATACTGTTTTTTCGATTTTGATATTTTAAATTTCATTGTTTTTAAAGGGTAAAATTTCATTGAATTTAAATTAAGGTATATTTAGATTTAAAATTAATTTGAATCTGCTAGAAATTTCGGCTGTATGTTGTTTGGGACAGATTTGGAGGTCGACTTGTGGGTCTACTAGGTTGACGGTACTTTGGCTTTGTCAACTTAGTCCACCTTCAAAAAAACTTAGTCCACGATCCATTCTAGCAGCAGGACCGCTGGATGTTAATCCAACGGCCGTGTTGCTTCTTCAATATCTGATCTTCTTGCTCCACCGCCCAAACCAGCTCCGTGGACTGCCTCGCCTTCCGCCTCCGGGTCGGCTGTGCTGCCGCACAGCCGCACCGCCCCACCCTACTTCATTGCTGGCCGTGCCATTCCTCTACTCACCCACACCTCTTGTTATTTTCCGCGACGCAGCCGACCAAGAAACCTCAGATTCCCACCGCAGGGCAACCATTGCCGAATCTTCCCGGTTCTGTCGCTCCTTCCTAGGCCTCGCCGCCGTCCCACCGCCATGGTGCTCTCTCGCGGCCTGGTCAACGTGGTCAACGAACGACATCCATCGGCCGTGGACTGTACGCGAAAAAATAATGATTCCTCCACCGACACTGGGACCCACCGAAGGGCCTCAGATTTCGTGAAAAACGCTCTCACCGACATGTCGGACCCACCAGCTATATCTTCGCACGCAAGGAAGTGCCTTTATTACGCACAAAAAATGAATACCCACCCTCGCTAGATGGGACCCACCATAGTGGAGGATGACTTAGGGCCAACTAAGTTGACGGGACGGAGGGCTTTGTCAACTTAGTCAATATGAACGATTCTAGCTCCAAAGGACCGCACGATGTCCATCCAACGGCCATAGTGCTTCTTCAACCTCCGTCTTCTTGCTCCAAATTACCAAAGCAGCAAATACGGTCGTGCCGCTGCTTCCTGCTTCTCGTGGTCGGGTCAGTGATGCCACGGAGGCCTCACCGCCTCTACTACTCCCATCGCTGGCCTGTGGTATCCCTCTACTCACCCACACCCCTATTATTCTGCGGCGACGGCAGCCTCACGCCGCAGCTGAACCAAGGAACCTCAGATTCTCTCCGCTGGCTACCATCGCTGCGTTTTCCCAATTCGCGTCGTCCCCTTCCTAGGCCTCGCCATCATCCATACGACGCCTCGGTGCTTTCGGCGCCGCGTGGTCAACGTGGTCAACAACCGACTTCCATCAAGAGTATCAGACGGGAGAGGCCGACAACCGGTCCAGGGGCCGCAAGGAAGTGCCTCCTTATTACGCAAAATAATTATTCCTCCACCGACAGCAGGGACCCACCGGACGGGCCACCTTATTTCGTGAAAAACGCTTCCTCGACCGCCGGGACCCATCGGACGGGCCAGCGATTTCGTGAAAAAAACGCCCTCACAGGCTGTCACCGACCCACCGGAAGTGCCTCCTTATTATGCACAAAAAATGAATACTCCCTTGTTAGATGGGACCCACCATGGTGGAGGCTGACTTAGGGCCTACTAAGTTGATCGACGGGGCCTTTGTCAACTTTAGTCAATATGAACGATTCTAGCTCCAAGGACTGCACGATGTCCATCCAACGGCCATAGTGCTTCTTCAACCTCTGGTCTTCTTGCTCCAAATTACCAAAGCAGCGCCACGTCGTGTCAAGATGCTCCTCGCCTCCCCTGTCGGGTCAGTGCCGCCGCTGAGGCCTCACCGCTTCTACTATTCCCACACTGGCCAGTGCCCATGGGCGACGACAGCCTCACACCGCAGCCGAACCAGTGAACCTCAGATTCTCTCCGCTGGCTTCCATCGCCGCTTTTCCTCGGCTCCCCCGTCTCCCCTTCCTAGGCCTCGCCGCCGCCCACCTCCCTAGTGCTCTCGGCGCAGCGTGGTCAACGTGGTCAAGGAACGATTTCCATCGGACATGGACTATACGTGAGAGGCCGATATTGGGTCCACGGCCGCAGCAAGGAAGTGCCTCCTTATTACGCCGAAAATAATGATTCTCCACCGACACCGGGACCCACCGGACGGGCCACCGATTTTTAAAAAACATTTCTAATCGCTGGGACCCACCAGCTACATCTTCGCATGCAAGGAAGTGCGTCCCGCAAAAACCAAAACGATTCGCCTTCGATCGCCGGACCCACCAGCTACATCTTCGCACGCAAGGAAGTGCTCGATACCGGGACCCACCGGTCAAGCGCACGAAGCGCTGTCATTCCGGTGGCGTAACGGTACGCACATACCGGGTCGATGTAGAGGCGCCGCACGTGTCGAGATGTAGAGGCGCACACGCGTCATAGTAGAGGCGCCGCACGTAGCATGTACATGTACGCATACACGCGAGGGTGCAAGAAAGAAAATACGACCACGTACGTACATACGGGCAGGGTCTCGAATGCCTACTCACGCATACATATATGGCTGGGTCGGAACAGAGAAACAGCGTCGTCGTCGTGTTCATGGGGATCCAACCGGCTGGGTCGGAACGGAATGCGTGGTCGTGTTCATCGGGAGGGCTTGGACGGAACAGCGATGGAAACGAGGCCCGCATATCGCACAACGGAGGAAACGGCCTTGTGTTCGACCGCCACGCTTGAAACGGGTCCCGTTGATCGGAGGGCTCCGCGCATCGCAAAATGGAGGAAACGGACCTCCTACGGTCGAAACAGGGGTCCTGTTGATCGGGAGGGGTGTGGCGTACCGCAAAACGGAGGAAACGGACCTCCTACGGTCGAAATGGGGGTCCTGTTGATCGGGAGGGGTGTGGCGTACCGCAAAACGGATGAAACGGACTTGTGTTGGAGCGCTATGGTCGAAACGGGGAGGG
>JAHIAM010007421.1:0-32602 GCA_021605205.1 Aegilops longissima | reverse complement strand
CAACGCCAAGGCCAAGAACACTCAATACATCCACCAAAGCAGGACTAGGGTTTTACGCATCCTCGCGGCCCGACCACAGGTAAATGATCCTTGTGCTTGACTGCTAATCCTGCTCTTCTCACAACCCCGCGCCGATAACCGTAGTAGGCATTCTTGTGGTCCCATAGGTGTCATTCCCACCGACATCTTTGGCGCGACAGTAGGGGGGCGCGTTGTGAGAATCTGGTCTAGTAGTTAGCCTAGCGTTCTTCATCGCCATGGCTCCCAAGAAGAAGATTTACCATGGCGATCGGCTCGTCCAGAGCCGAACGGCCCGTGCCAGTACGTGCGAGTAGTGGCCCGGCTGCGGATAGAACACGGGCCGCGGCCCGCGAGCACCAGCATCGCCCTGGCAGTCAGAGCCTGGCGAGCGGCGCCATTCGTGCGCCGGGCGACGGGCCACACGCCACCAAATCCAAGGACGGAACTGCCCCCCGCAGGCCGCAGGGGCCCTCGAGTGTCGTTCTGCCACCCACGGGCGGCACAACAACCTCCAAGACGCCCACGCCGGCGCCCATAGCGCTCTCTTCCCAGGGTGCACGCGACGAGCAGCGCCACCACGCTGGAGACCCCGGACATCTCCGTGGGAAGAGCCACATGCATCGCCCTCGTGACAAAGGAGTTCAAAGATGCTCGCCAAAGTGTTTGGCGAAATGGCACGCAGCCGCTGGGCCGTGGTAGAGCTCCTTCTAACGTAGTTAGAAGTCGGCGCCGCCACGGTCCATGCAGTATCACCACCGCCACGCCAACAAGATTTGGCGCGCGTAGCTGCTCCTCGACTTCCCTCTGCTGCGGAGAAGCTCGACGAGTGGAGAGCCACCATCCGGAGCCTCGTCGTCGTCGCCAATAAAGATGATCCGCGACCGGCGGGCCTTCGAACCGACGCCTGCCGAATCACTGGAGGGGCCGGGGTGCTGCGGCACGATGCACTCTCCTCCTCCACGCCACCATCGCGGTGACGGTCCGTCGTGGCGGTGCTTGTGACAATATTTCCATAGCGTCGTCCACTCACGGACCCACCGCAACCAATGCCAAATTCTTCGAGAACGAGCTCACGAAGATGCTCGAACCACTATCGAGCGCCGGCGTGATACACGCCCTGATCGGACAAGCGGGCGGGACCCGCTGTTGACCACGCAACACCGAGGGCTCCGCGCCTACCTTACGAGGTGGGCTGCCCAGCCTATACCCGTGAGCTGCGGCAATTCCAAAGGCCGCCCCACCGCACATTCAAGCCCGACGTCGGCCGAAGTACACCGCAAGGCCCATCCGTCTGAGTTCCTTAGCATCTACACCATCGCGATGCAAGGCTCTGGAGCTCGCGATGACAAGCTGCTTGCCAATTATTTCGCTGGCACTGAAGCCCAATGTCATGTCTTGGTTAATGCACTTGCCGTGCGGATTCCGCTTTTCTTGGTCGGATCTGCGCCATGAGTTCGCTGGCGCCTTCACTGGGGCCACCAAGCTCATGGCCAGGCCATTGATCTCGCATATCATTCCCGTAAGGAAGGGGAACCCCTGCGCAAGTACATCCAGAGATTTAGCCGGTGCAGACAACATCCCCGACGCTCATCCCGCCGCCGTGATCGCGGCATTCCACGTAGCGGCGCAACCCGAAGATGCGCGAAGAGCTGGGATGACCAACGTTAAGGACGTGGCCGAACTCTATGTTCTGGCCGATAGGTGCGCCCGGGCTAAAGAGGGGAGGAAGTACCCCGGCGAGGACGCCGGCGCGGAAACCGACTCTACTGATGAAGACACCGCCGCCCCGACAAAGAAGGGTCAGCGTCGCAACAGGAAACGCAAGGGAAAGACCGTGCTTGCCATCGAGGGATCCGACAGCACCAGCGCTGCCAAAAAGACCAAGGCAGACGACCCAGACAAGGAGATTGTCGGGTGCACCGTCTGCCAGGCCTTGGCGGCCGCCGACAAGCCAGGGAGCTCTGGCAAGCAGTACTGCAAGATCCACCGCACCAAGGGCCACGACCTCCAGAACTGCCGGCAAGTTCAGGGTGTGCATTCGGTTTTTTTGGTTTGATTCGGTTTAGTTTATACGGTTTATGGTTTATACGGTTTTTATACTTCGGTTTAGATACGGTTCGGTTTCGGTAATAACCATTTAATTTTAGTTCGGTTTCAGTAATAACCAAAATAACCAAAGTTGACGCGAATTTTTGAACAATGATACTTTTTTGTCACATAATTCAGTTTATGTATACAGGATAGATTTTTCTTGTGAGAATCGTATGCGTAGATATTCCCTCCGTTCCAAAATAGATGACCCAACTTTGTACTAAAGTTAGTATAAAGTTGGGTCATCTATTTTGGAACGGAGGAGTATGATTTAGTCATAAGCTAAATGGCAACATATATCATTAGATGGCAACAAATATGAGAGATTAGAAAGGAAACATATATGTACGCGGGTCCTAGTAGATGGCAAATTATATGATTGATTACGAAAGGAAAGGCGAACATAAAAAGGAAAGAGAGAAAATCTGCGCATCTCCAGTGGCTATGAGGCCACGACCCACTGGTGGGGCCCTCTCGCCGATCCTCGCGAGTCCCGATAAAATTAATCGCTGCCCGAGAGGCGGGAAGAAGCGCCCGCACGTGATCGCTAGACGAAGCGGCCTTATGGGCTGGATAGTTTGAGGCCCAAACAAGCACCGCATGCACTAGGTTCTCTGATCGGTTCGAGCTGCTGCGATTAGTACCACTCGCCAATCGAGATGCAGCGCCGGGGTGGAGAGCTATAAAAGAAGGGCCGCTGAAGGGTAGGACTCAGATTATTGCATATCACAAAGGACTTTGGTTTTATCGGTTTAACCGAACGGTTTTCGATTTATAACCGAAAAACCAAATGTTAAATGGTTTATAGAATTGAAAACTGAAACTGAAACCGAAACTGAAAAAACCGAAATTTTGGTTCGGCTTGGTTTTTTGTTCGGTTTTGGTTTCGTTCGGTTTTGCACACCATGACGGAAAGTCGAGCTGCTTGCTGAAAAGCAAAAGGCCGAGTATGAGAGGCGGACAAGGAGAAGGGTCGGACGGTGCCGAGGATCCGCAAGAAGCATGGCGGCCAAGGAGGCCGCGTGGCAAGGACAACCAGCAAGAGAGAGACCGCCAGGGCCGTGACAAGAGGCAAGAAGAAGATGATCACGACGAGGACGACGAGTCCGGGCGAGCAAGAGTTCCAGAAGGCTACAGAGGCCATGTGCGTCGATGGTGGCGCCTCGCTGCATACTTATCACCGCCAGCTCAAGCAAGGCGCGTGAGATTACAGCAGCGGAGCCGCTGCTCGACGCTAGAAGCCGCTGAAGTGGTCCAGCACGCCCCTCATCTTTGACGCCGAGGACCACCCTGACCGCACAACTGCGGTCGGGTGTTTTCCGTTGTTGGTCTCACCAACGATACACAATATCAAGGTGAACAAGATGTTGGTCGACAGCGGGGCCGGCCTGAACTTGATCTCGCCCGTCGTGATCAAAAGGCTGCAAATCCATTGATGGAGACTATCGGTGTACTAGAGTAGGGGTACCCCTAGCACCCCGAACTCGTGCACGGGCAGTTGCAGCACCCCGCGGTAGGGCTGGCCTGGTGACTATCAAGATCTTCCACGGCTCCTTTGGAGCCATTCAAGAACAAAATAATCAAGAGCCCGCAGTGGAAGAAAAGCGCGAAGAAAGGGTACCCGATGGAAACCTTATCGGATGTGGCGGCGGAGATGACTCTCGTGCGCGGGTGCGCCCGGGTCTCCGTCGACCAGAGAAGATAGTACAGCTCCCGCAGCTCCTCCCCGCTGCAAGCGGGGATCAAGAGGGCCTGCCTTCCAGAAGGCCGCGAGCCGCTGCGCCGGCTGATTTCACGCTTTTCCTTGTCGGCCTTCGAGCCATGGGGAGAGGTGGTGGAGGAGGTCGGCGGCGCAGTGCACCCGTGGCAGTGGAGGGGCGGAGCCGCCTCTTTGGGCTCGAGAAGAAAGGGAAAGCGACGGGGTTTCTGGCGTGACAGAATGGCAAGTGGGCGCCCTGCCCTGCACTTCGCTTATAAAGAGGGAGAGGGTGCGGGCATTCCGATTTTTCCATTAAAGAAAGCCCACGATCTCCCCACGACGCCACGTCCGGTGCGTGACGCCTCGTGGGGCGTGGTGGGTCCAGGCGGTAATGGCGTAATCTGCACTGCGTGCCCATGCACTATTTTGGGCCTGGCCTAACAGAGCTTACGCCGTGTGTGGCCCAGGCCCGGGGCTCTGCCGGTGTACTAGAGTAGGGTACCCTAGCACCCCGAACTCGTGCATGGGCAGTTGCAGCACCAGCGCCGCGTGGCTGGCCTGGTGACTATCAAGATCTTCCACGGCTCCTTTGGAGCCATTCGAGAACAAAATATCAAGGCCCCGCAAGAGGAGCTTGCCGGGAAGACCACTCAAGGCACAAAGGAATAAGGCCCCGCAAGAGGAGCTTGCCGAAGGCTTGGTGAGCGCCGAGCTCCCAAGCGCGACAAGGGTTCTCGCTGCTGGCAAGGCGCTTGCCGCAGCAGCAACCTCTCTTCATCTCCGCCCAGCTCATCCGCTAACGTGTCGCCGGGGCTTTCCCAGAACGCGTGTCGATGGGCTGTGTAGCCAGCGGGAGCAGCGATAAGCGGCGCCGACAAGCTACCATCGTGGCAAACGGAGGCGCACTTGACGGTCCCTCGCTATAATCGTTCAGCGATCGAGACGGCATTTATGACTCTTGTCCCTTGCCGCCGAGTTAGGTATAGATCATCGTGACACCGTATAAAGCGGTGTACCAACCTATGTTTTACTATCTTACCCTTGTCTACTTGCCACTGTGGTGACCCCTTGTGCCTATAAAAGGAGGCCCAAGTGCAACGAGAAAGGGTTCGGTTCGGCCCGCTTAGTTCATCCTACTCATACGAGACCACACTCGTGCTAGGTTTTGTAGCCCCATTGCTCCCTAGCAAGAACACAAGATAATCCACAAAGCAGCAGTAGGAGTATTATCTCTCCGGAGAGCTCCGGTTGGGTAAATCTGCTCGTGTGCATTGCTTCGATCCGCTTTTGTGCAATCTCCGCCCCCCGAACCACAAGGGACCAGGTCCCATAGGTGTTCGCGGGACACGATCAGCTTCCCGACATCTTTGGCGCGCCAGGTAGGGGGCGTCGAGGCTGTGTGAACCCGATCCAGCGTTCACACGAGCAGTTTCTTCATCAACACCTTCGCCAGCATGCCACCGAAGAAGAAGGCTTCGGTGGCAACAGAACCGTCCGCGTCAAACCCACCACCACCGGAGCTGACGAGTGGTGGAGAAGACGCTGGCGGAGGAACGTGTCAGGACCCCGATCCTAGGTCACACCGATCTAGCATGTAACACATCATATCACTTTGCGGCCTCACGCACGGTATTCCCGCGGGTGTCGCCTTACCATGGCCCGGACCGCTTTGCGTCTTTTGGCTCACGATATGATAGTGTCGCTAGCATCCATATGACGAAGAACCCGGCCGACATGGCTAGTCGTGAACCCAAAGCGGCGCTTAACCCATGGGGACAGGCATACATGAATCACATCGAGCATGTCGGTCATCAACGATGTATTCGGCTGTAGCGCTGGGCTAACAGACTCCGTATCCCGGCTGTAGCAGCTAGGCAGGACTCAATACCACCGCGTGACATTTCAAGGGATGTATATAGGAACGGCGAAACACATGCCGCCAGTCAAGTGTCCAAGCAGAGTGCTGGGCTAGCAGGACTCCGTGAACCGGCTGTAGAAGGACTACTATCGCCGGAGGCACGAGACTACATTTCCCATATGAGAGGCTGCCAAGGATAAACAACTAGTTTGTCGGATCCCACACATACCAAGCATTTCAAACATACACACAATATGCTCAATATGTGTAGATACAACATGGCATCACAACATAACTCTACGACTCAAAATATTATTCATTAGGCTCAAGAGCGAGATATTACAAACATGGGTCTCATGACCCAACACTCGAGCATACAAGTCAAAGCACAAGCGAAGCTAATCATGTCCGAGTACGCATAACTATAAATGGGAAAAGGCTGAGAAGCCCGACTATCTACCAGATCTGCCGAGGGCACAAGATCGTAGCTGAGGTAACAAGCTAAACGTCAAGTCCACGTGAACTACTAGCGAGACCGACGCCTCTCTCGCAAAAACATAAAATAAGCAAACGTGAGTACAATTGTACTCAGCAAGACTTACATCGAACTAACTACATATGCATCATTATCAAAAGGGGTGGTGGAGTTTGACCGCAGCAAGCCAGCTTTGACTCGGTGGCTATCCTGAACTACGATCGCAAGTAACTCTTTGAGGTGGCGCACGAGTCCACATATTCACCATGGCAATACACCACTATGGACCCGCCTCCGCCTCCCTCACGAGAACGCCATCCATAGCACTCACGCTTATCTTGCGCATTTTAGAGTATCCACTTTCACTTGTCTATGAACTGATATAGGCAACCCGAAGTCCTTCTCCGTGGACACGGCTATTCAATAGATCATATTAAACCCTGCAGGGTGTACTTCTTCACACACGCTCACCACTTACCGCCGCATACACGACATGTACTCGGCAACCTTCAAGCGGAAGCCCAACGTGGGTGTCGGCCACGGCCTACCTAAACACTCAAGTCCCTAGTCCAGGTTTATCGCCTATTCGGTTCCATCCGCAGGAGTCCGCCGAGGTTTCCCATACAGCCCCGAACGATGTGTGCAGGGTTCCCGAGATACCAAACGGGCACTGGGTACACGGGCACGGTGCCTACCGCAACACAACCCACCCCTAAGGTCAGCGCTATGCGGCCCCCAAAGATGCTACAAACACCAGAAACTACTTGCAACTCCCGGACTATGAACAGGGGTGGTTAAGAAGCCGAGAGGGTCCATTGGTTTCGGGCCCAATGCGTGGTAGTAACTGTATCATGGATCACAAACACAGAACTCAGTTCCTGAGGACGGCTGCAATGAGACAACCCACCATGTACTCCTACATGGCCTCTCACCGCTACCTTTACCAAATCGTGTTCACACACTTAGCTCACACACAATAGGACATGTTCATAACAATTCCAATTCATTCCCGATGAATCAGACCCGACTCAACTCTAAGCAGTAGCAGGCATGACAAACAAGCATAAATGAGTAGGCACAACATGGCTCAAACAATTCCTACTCATGCTAGTGGGTTTCATCTAATTATCGTGGAATGACAGTCATGCAAAGGATCAAGGGGTTCAGCTACCGCAGCAAGTAACACATGAGTCGTTGTTGTCCTAATGCAGTAAAATAGAGCAGGAGCGAGAGAGTGGGATTGTATCGAATGAACAAGGGGTTTTGCTTGCCCGGCACTTCAAGATAATATAGTTCTTCATCGGTGTCATCGAACTCATCGCTTGGTACATCGCTCATCGGGAGGGGACAATTACCGCAAACAAGAGAGAGCACAATCAATGCAATGCACATATATGATGCATGATCATGTTAAGGTACTGAATTCACCTAATGCAATAATAATCCAAGTTAGTTGGAGTGGAATTCAAACAAGGTTGAATTCCAACTCAAAATGCTATTTCCTAAATTACCCTAATCATGATTCATCCTATTCGGTGAGGTTAACTTGTTCAAACATGCATGATCATGGCATAAACAGATTCTTCATATTTTTCTGATCATTTTCATATATAAATTATTTCCATCCGAGTTACGGTTGAATTTATATGATTTTTAGAAGTTTAGAGTATTTTCTGAAATTTATCAATTAAATTAAATCTAGAAAATATATATTATGCCACCGACGTCAATGTGACGTCAGCGGTCAACAGGGCGGTCCAGGTCAAATCGACGCTGGGACCCACTGGTCAGCGCCTAACTAACTAACCTAACCTAATTAACACTAACCTAACTTAGTTAGCAAGGGCCCGCATGTCGCTGAGGGAGAGGAGGTCAAACCGGCGGTGGTCAATCCACGCCGGTCGGTGGTCACGGCGCTGGCGCTTAGCCGCCAGGCGAACCCGACGCGGGCGGCGCAAGTGCAATGGCCATTCCGCCACCAAAAGGGTCGGGAGGGTACCTCACGAGAGCTGGAATGTGCCGAGGTTCTTGGTGGGGTGGTTAGAGCTCGGGCGGCCGGATCGGCGCCGGGCGATTTAACTTGGCGGCCGGAGCTCGGGTAAGTGCGGGTCGGCGCTTAGGGGCACCGCAGAGGTCGAGAAGGGTGGGTGCTACGGACTCCTCTGAGTGCGGTGAAGACGACGGCGTGCTTGAATAGAGCCATCGTGGCTGTGGGCCACGACGGCGACGCAGCAATGGTGGCGGCGGGTTTCGGCCATGGTGGGAGTGGTAGCTAGAGGGGAGAATGAGTCGGAGAAGAGGGGAGTCGACTTGGGCTCACCGTGAGTGCGAGGAGGCCGCCGGTGAGCTCGGTGGGCACCGGAGCCGCGAATTGGGCGACGGCGATCGGCGGGTCCAAGAGGGGAAACGGTGGGGCGGCGCCTGGGTGCTCCGCGCCGGGGACTTGGTGAGGAGGGAGGAGAGGGGCTAGGCGGAGGCCATGGACACGTCGGCGAGGCGAGGGAGGCCCTGTGGCCGTGGCTACGGCGAGCGGTGGCGACGGCGGCTCTCGGTCGCGTGAGGGAGAGAGAGCAGAGGAAAGGGGAGGGGTCGGGAGAGAGTGAGAGAGCTGGGGGTCGCGTGGCGCCGGGAGGCGCCCAGGCGTTGGGGGCGGCGGCAGGTGGAGGTGGCGCGCTGCTCGGCTGCAGTCGACGACACGCCCCTCTGGCGAGAGGTTAGAGATTTACCGCCCAAATGGTGGGCTGGGCCGTCAGCTGGAGGGGCTGGGCCGTGTGGGCTGCGTAAGGTTTCCTCTCTCTCTTTTTATTTGTGTTTTCTATTTTGCAGTTTGTTTTGATCCAGCTTTTAAAAACCAAATCAATTTTATAAATCCTGAAAATATTCACGGGCATTTTCTGAATTATTTCTATGGCCCACAAATACTTCCAACATTATTTGAGCATTTAAATTATTTATAGCATTCAAATGCCCAAATTCAAATACTTCACGAATTAATTCAAAATCCATAAATGGCCAAGAAATATGCTCATCATTTTTGGCGGAGGGTTTTTACCTTAATCAAAAATCATGAACAACTCCAAAGGCATTTTGGGATTATTGAAAATGATTTTATTTGAACCTATTAGAATTCAATTGGTGCTAGGGTTTCAACAATCCCCATTTCAACTTTTCATGGAAATTAACATGATGACATGAATGCCTTAATGCAACTAATGTCAAGCAATTCTAGGGCTGTGACAACTCACCCCCCACTAAACAAGAATCTCGCCCCGAGATTCAAGACGTGAGGTAAGAGGAAAAGGGAGGTCACAAACTATTACAATTTCCACGATCCAATTGCCTTCTCGAAGATGTTGGTTCACTCCATCTTCTTGGTCTTGACGTCTTCGAGATCTTCACCCGACACGACAACAGAAAGAAGGGAAAACCCTACATGACTCGATCTTCACGAGGATTAAGCAAACATGATCAACTCACGGACTGAAATGGTGACATATCTCGAGTTGGGACACAAAATACATCGAGGGGAATGGGAGAACAACAACGAAGTTTGATTGGTGGCAACAATTCCACGCTTTAGGAAGATGGTGGATGGTGTCAAGGTGGAGAGAAAATATTTGCCATGATTCAATAGCGGGGCACCTCGAAAAGGTGACGCAAGAACTATTCCCTTAAGTGGCAAAAAGAATTACTTTTGATCCATAGATCATTGGAACCTTTTATACCAGCCAAATGCAATCACAACGATCGTTTGACGGAGTGCAAAGGAATAGTACACCCGGACTAGAATGGATGATGTGGACTACCTTGTTGAAGACAACGCAATGGATGATTTGCTTATCATCGAAGGTGGGGGGGGGACCCATGGTAAGTCCACTTTTAAAGATAAACCTGGACAAGAATTGCTAAGAAGACAGTCTATAGCGAGATAGCACAGGGATGGTGCAAGCTTGGAACGAAATGCAACTGTTCGAAGGTTCCAACCATCATATCCGCCTGAGATTCAGATCTGGTTGGTGTTAGGATATTTCAGACTCATCCTGTCTGAAAAGGAAGGGTTGCAACACAATTGACGAGATGGCGCTATGCGAGATTCTCGGATATGAACTACGATAGCAAGCTCCAAAACATGAGCTGGTTCTGCTACAAACCCGTGAACACGCTTGTCCTAGACAAGCATGACCACATGTAGTCTTATAATAAACACTACCGAAGTTCAGGTTAGGAACCATCATCGAGGATAACGAAGTCCTTACATAAGTCCGGATTAGCTCTTAGGAAGGAACTTCTTCTCCTTGAACAAATCAATCAGTGGCTTGGTGTGCTATGGAATTCATATGAGATGAAGATGATCAGTCTATCATGCCATAGAATACTTCGCACGTGCATGACTGACTTGGGATGATTCCAGAGGAAACAAAACAAACCTTTCTCAAATTCATGGCGGCAACTTACACCAGATGCACATGAATTAGAGGAAGTCACTACTTTCATCCAAACATATGCTTCATGAACGAAACACGAAGAAATGCTTACACAAGTTTCCAATACTAGGTTGATGTTCAACATGACTCATGGGGAGACAAATTACTCCGATGGGCTCAACAATAGCTCATCGGAATTTCCATATCACCGACTTCCACCATCATGTGAACACGTGATAGTATTGGTCAGACCAAAGATGTAATGGTGTATGCTCGAGGGATCAACCACGAGTAAGACAACATCACGGATATCGTTGGTTCTGATTTGACTTGACAATGGCCCATACTCAAATCAAAGAATTGGTAGGACAATAGGTCCAACAACTGATCACAGGGACCAATCGATGAAGATATCATCCTTCTTCAACACACACTACACAAGAGTATCCCTTTGGATCGAACTAAGTTAGGCAAGCTTTTATCTTCCAACTCTCCAAGTTATTGTCTAGCTTAACCAACTAGCCCAGGGATATCCAACACAGATTCTTGGAGAAAGGGTGGTTCACAAGAAACCAACTTGATCACGAGCTCAACATAACAGTCAGGAAAACAACCCGGTAACACTTCCAAGAAGATATTTGGAAAGTCACGAACCACTGGTATGTTACTAAGCTCGAGAACAATCTTGCTTTTCAGGGCAAGACGATATGATCAAATGAGTGAGGACTTGACACAATCCTAACTCATCAATCGAAGTGTGCACCAGAAATAAGGACTAGGTAGCACGATCAATCTTAGGATGATGGTTTAATAACCAACATGCTAAGAATGAGAATATTGTCCATTCACTACCAAGCAACAAGTTGCTCGGGGTATTGATTTCACACATCACAATTCACTTGTCGGCTTTCCGTTGCATCAACACGGAACCGAGAAATGAACAATGATGATGAGAAGTATCACCGCATCAAGAATTCCTAGGAGGTTGTGCAATTCCCATGACATTCTTGACATAAGATGGCAATACTTCAGGTAGAACAGAATCAAAAGCTGAATTGGCATTTTGATCTCGGGATACAACTACTTTGACCCAATCCTAGAAATGGATGAGGTATCGAGTTTGTTTCTCCTAGTCATTCCGAATAGAATGGCTTGACGGACCACAAGGATAAAATGCATCGATGAACACAAATGCACACATACCCTTGGCTATCAATTGATAGATGAAGGTCGAAGGCATCTAAGAGAGCAACTCAAAGGAACATATAATTTTCGAGTTGTGGAGGCATGGATTAGTATGTCGAGCCAAGTTCAACATTTCTTCCGGATAACCCATGCGGAAAGGTAGAATTGGCAGATTCACAATTATGAATGGAGAACTCCTCAAGAGCACTCTTATCGTGATGTTTTGGTTCAACAAGAACTTCGCCATAAGCGGTTCGTAGTATTTGGAAGAAGGAAATACCACGGACCTTGAGGACTATCGCAAAGGGTACTAATATCCTAAAGGCACTAGCAAATACTAACAACATGAAGTAGGATGAATCTCGGTTCAGAAACCCAGGAGTAGAATGCCTACTACTAAATGGCATCACGGGATGCTTTCGAAAATGATGGCCAGAATCATCACACTGGGGATACAAAAGCATAGCTAAATTGCTAGGTGACTTCCTAAGCACCTAAGGTCATAATAGTAGTTCCAACATATATGTCGAGGTAACAGAATACCTCAACTCTCCGATTAGTGTGCTTATTCTCGACCAAAAGGGCATCGAACGGAAGAAAGGATTTGCAAATGCATCGACTATTTAGAGACCTGGATGACTCGGACAGATAACGGCTGTAAATGCTCAAAATGATTTGAGACATCCTGCAGAAAATGGTGGCATAACCACTCAACAACATCATAACAAGATTCTGAAATCAACAGCTTATCATACAGAGTAGTAGGAACTGAAATGGGATTAAAACCAACAATCTTATAAGTCTATGGATTAGTAACACGTCATCCTCGATAGATAGATGAGAAGCCTAGTTCTTAAACCCGTAGAAGAGAAGAGGATGACTCAGATCGAAGGCCATGAGGTATAAGGAGTAAAAGAGCCTTACGCTCCTTCCACAATCAATTCCTTACATAGCTAAAGCATTTCTAGACACAACTTCACCAGTTTGGCTTGGTAATCCTCAGCAGTCAGCTCGATACCAACGCTGTCAGACCCCGATCCTAGGTCACACCGATCTAGCATGTAACACATCATATCACTTTGCGGCCTCACGCACGGTATTCCCACTGGTGTCGCCTTACCATGGCCCGGGACCGCTTTGCGCCTTTTGGCTCACGATATGATAGTGTCGCTAGCATCCATATGACAAAGAACCCGGCCGACATGGCTAGTCGTGAACCCAAAGCGGCGCTAACCCATGGGGACAGGCATACATGAATCACATCGAGCATGTCGGTCATCAACGATGTATTCGGCTGTAGCGCTGGGCTAACAGGACTCCGTATCCCGGCTGTAGTAGGCTAGGCAGGACTCGAATACCACCGCGTGACATTTCCCGAAGGGACGTATATAGGAACGAAGTGAAACACATGCCGCCACCAAGTGTCCAAGCAGTAGTCTGGGCTAGCGGACTCGTGAACCGGCAGAAGCGGACTACTATCGCCGGAGGCACGAGACTACATTTCCCCATATGAGAGGCTGCCAAGGATAAACAACTAGTTTGTCGGATCCCACACATACCAAGCATTTCAAACATACACACAATATGCTCAATATGTGTAGATACAACATGGCATCACAACATAACTCTACGACTCAAAATATTATTCATTAGGCTCCAAGAGCGAGATATTACAAACATGGGTCTCATGACCCAACACTCGAGCATACAAGTCAAAGCACAAGCGAAGCTAATCATGTCCGAGTACGCATAACTATAAATGGAAAAGGCTGAGAAGCCCGACTATCTACCAGATCTGCCGAGGGCACAAGATCGTAGCTGAGGTAACAAGCTAAACGTCAAGTCCACGTGGAACTACTAGCGAGACCGACGCCTCTCGCAAAACATAAAATAAGCAAACGTGAGTACAATTGTACTCAGCAAGACTTACATCAACTAACTACATATGCATCATTATCAAAAGGGGTGGTGGAGTTTGACCGCAGCAAGCCAGCTTTGACTCGGTGGCTATCCCGAACTACGATTGCAAGTAACTCTTTTGAGGTGGCGCACGAGTCCACATATTCACCATGGCAATACACCACTATGGACCCGCCCCGCCTCCCTACGAGAACGCCATCCATAGCACTCACGCTTATCTTGCGCATTTTAGAGTATCCACTTTCACTTGTCTATGAACTGATATAGGCAACCCAGAAGTCCTTCTCCGTGGACACGGCTATTCAATAGATCATATTAAACCCTGCAGGGTGTACTTCTTCACACACGCTCACCACTTACCGCCGTACACGACATGTACTCGGCAACCTTCAAGCGGAAGCCCAACGTGGGTGTCGGCCACGCCTACCTAAACACTCAAGTCCCTAGTCCAGGTTTATCGCCTATTCGGTTCCATCCGCAGGAGTCCGCCGAGGTTTCCCATACAGCCCCGAACGATGTGTGCAGGGTTCCCGAGATACCAAACGGGCACTCGGTACACATCAACACGGTGCCTACCGCAACACAACCCACCCCTAAGGTCAGCGTTGCGTGCGGCCCCCAGCATGCTACAAACACCAGAAACTACTTGCAACTCCCGGACTATGAACAGGGGTGGTTAAGAAGCCGAGAGGGTCCATTGGTTTCGGGCCCAATGCGTGGTAGTAACTGTATCATGGATCACAAACACAGAACTCAGTTCCTGAGGACGGCTGCAATGAGACAACCCACCATGTACTCCTACATGGCCTCTCACCGCTACCTTTACCAAATCGTGTTCACACACTTAGCTCACCCACAATGGGACATGTTCATAACAATTCCAATTCATTCCCGATGAATTAGACCCGACTCAACTCTAAGCAGTAGCAGGCATGACCAACAAGCATAAATGAGTAGGCACAACATGGCTCAAACAATTCCTACTCATGCTAGTGGGTTTCATCTAATTACTGTGGAATGACAGGTCATGCAAAGGATCAAGGGGTTCAGCTACCGCAGCAAGTAACACATGAGTCGTTGTTGTCCTAATGCAGTAAAATAGAGCAGGAGCGAGAGAGTGGGATTGTATCGAATGAACAAGGGGTTTTGCTTGCCCGGCACTTCAAGATAATATAGTTCTTCATCGGTGTCATTGAACTCATCGCTTGGTACATCGCTCATCGGAGGGGACAATTACCGCAAACAAGAGAGAGCACAATCAATGCAATGCACATATATGATGCATGATCATGTTAAGGTACTGAATTCACCTAATGCAATAATAATCCAAGTTAGTTGGAGTGGAATTCAAACAAGGTTGAATTCCAACTCAAAATGCTATTTCCTAAATTACCCTAATCATGATTCATCCTATTCGGTGAGGTTAACTTGTTCAAACATGCATGATCATGGCATAAACAGATTCTTCATATTTTTCTGATCATTTTTCATATATAAATTATTTCCATCCGAGTTACGGTTGAATTTATATGATTTTTAGAAGTTTAGAGTATTTTCTGAAATTTACTGAATTAAATTAAATCTAGAAAATATATATTGCGTCAGCCTGACGTCAATGTGACGTCAGCGGGTCAACAGGGCGGTCCAGGTCAAATCTGACGCTGGGACCCACTGGTCAGCGTCTAACTAACTAACCTAACCTAATTAACACTAACCTAACTTAGTTAGCCGGGCGGGGCCCGCATGTCAGTGAGGGAGAGGGGAGGTCAAACCGGGCGGTGGTCAATCCACGCCGTCAGCCGGGTCACGGCGCTGGCGCTTAGTCACGGGCGAACCACGCCAAGCGGCGCAAGTGCAAATGGCCATTCCGCCACCAAAAGGGTCGGGAGGGTACCACGAGAGCTGGGAATGCGCCGAGGTTCTTGGTGGGTGGTTAGAGCTCAAGGGCAAAGATCGATACCGGCGACGAAACTTGGCGGCCGGAGCTCGGGTAAGTGCGGGGTCGGCGCTAGGGGGCACCGCAGGCCGAAAGGGTGGGTGCTACGGACTCCTACGAGTACGGTGAAGACGACGGCGTGCTTGGAATAGAGCCATCGTGGCTGTGGCCACGACGGCGACGAGCAATGGCGGCGGCGGGTTTCGGTCATGGTGGAAGTGGTAGCTAGAGGGGGAGAATGAGTCGGAGAAGAGGGGGAGTCGACTTCGGGGCTCACCGTGAGTGCGATGAGGCCGTCGGTGAGCTCGGGTGGGCACCGGAGCCGGCGAATTGGGCGACGGCGATCGGCGGGTCCGAAGAGGGGAAAACGGTGGGGGCGGCGCCTGGGTGCTCCGCGCCGGGGACTTGGTGAGGAGGGAGGAGAGGGGCTAGGCGGAGGCCATGGACACGCCGGCGAGGCGAGGGGAGGCCCTGTGGCCGTGGCTACGCGCGCGGTGGCGACGGGCGGCTCTCGGTCGCGGTGAGGGAGAGAGAGCAGAGGAAAGGGAGGGGTCGGGAGAGAGTGAGAGAGCCGGGGGTCGCGTGGCGCCGGGAGGCGCCCAGTATGCTAGGGGCGTAGGCGTAGGGGGGAGGTGGCGCGCCTCCGCATGCAGTTTCGACATGAAGGAAATATGCCCTAGAGGCAATAATAATGTTATTATTTATTTCCTTATATCATGATAAATGTTTATTATTCATGCTAGAATTGTATTAACCGGAAACATAATACATGTGTGAATACATAAACCTACAGAGTGTCACTAGTATGCCTCTACTTGACTAGCTCGTTAATCAAAGATGGTTATGTTTCCTAACCATGAACAAGGAGTTGTTATTTGATTAACGGATCACATCATTGGTTGAATGATCTGATTGACATGACCCATTCCATTAGCATAGCACCTGATCGTATAGTTTGTTGCTAGTGCTTTTCTTCATGACTTATACATGTTCCTATGACTATGAGATTATGCAACTCCCGCTTGCTCGAGGAACACTTTTGGTGCTACCAAACGTCACAACGTGAATCGGGTGATTATAAAGGTACATTACAGGTGTCTCCGAAGGTACATGTTGGGTTGGCATATTTCGAGATTAGGATTTGTCACTCCGATTGTCGGAGAGGTATCTCTGGGCCCTCTCGGTAATGCACATCACATAAGCCTTGCAAGCATTGCAACTAAATGTGTTAGTTGTGAGATGATGTATTACGGAACGAGAAAAGAGACTTGCCAAGAATTTAGATTGAACTAGGTATTGGATACCGACGATCGAATCTCGGCAAGTAACATACCGATGACAAAGGAACAACGATGTTGTTATGCGGTCTCGACCGATAAAGATCTTCGAGAATATGTAGGAACCAATATGGGCATCCAGGTCCCGCTATTGGTTATTGACCGTAGAGGTGTCTCGGTCATGTCTACATAGTTCTCGAACCCGTAGGGTCCGCACGCTAACGCTTCGATGACAGTTATTATGAGTTTATATGATATTGATGTACCAAGGTTGTTCGAGTCCCGGATGAGATCACGGACATGACGAGGAGTCTCGAAATGGTCGAGACATAAAGATTGATATATTGGAAGCCTATGTTTGACTCCGAATCACTCCGGTGAAATTGGGAATTTTACCGAGTACCGGGGTTACCGAACCTCCTGGGGGTCAATGGGCCTTGATGGGCCTTAGTGGAAAGGAGGAAAGGGGCCCAAGTGCTGGTCAAGACCTTCCCCCTTCCCTAGTCCTATTAGGACTAGGAGAAGGGGTGGCGCCTCTCTCTCCCTTCCCACTTGGCCAATCCTAGTTGGACTAGGATTGGGGAGGAATCTCTACCCGGTGGGAGTAGGACTCCTGTGCGCAGCCCTTGGTGGCCGCCAGCCCCTCCCCTTCCCTCCTTTATATACTGAGGGCAGAGGGCACCCCATGACACACAAGTTGATCATTGAGATCGCCTTAGCCGTGTGCGGTGCCCCTTCCACCAAACTACACCTCGAATATACCGCTATGGGAGCTTAGGCGAAGCCCTCGCGCCGGTGGAACATCATCACCGCCACCACGCCGTCGTCTTGACGAAACTCTCCCTCAACACTCGGCTGGATCGGAGTTCGAGGGACGCCATCGAGCTGAACGTGTGCAGAACTCGGAGGTGCCGTACGCTCGGTACTTGGATCGGTTGGATCGGGAAGAAGTACGACTACTTCCTCTACGCTATGCGCCAACGCTTGCTGCTGGTCTCACGAGGTTACGTAGACAACACTCTCATCTCGTTGCTATGCATCACCATGGTCTTGGCGTGATCGTAGGAAAATTTTTGAAATTACTACGCTCCCCAACAGACCCCTCTCTCCTTCCCACTTGGCCAATCCTAGTTGGACTAGGATTGGGAGGAATCTTACCCCGTGGGAGTAGGACTCCCAGCGCAGCCCTTGGTGGCCGCCAGCCCCTCCCTTCCCTCCTTTATATACAGGGCGAGGGCACCCCATGACACACAAGTTGATCATTGAGATCGCTCTTAGCCGTGCGGTGCCCCTTCCACCAAACTACACCTCGAATATACCGCTATGGAGCTTAGGAAGCCCCGCGCCGTGGAACATCATCACCGCCACCACGCCGTCGGTCGACGTGAAACTCTCCTCAACACTCGGCTGGATCGGAGTTCGAGGGACGCCATCGAGCTGAACGTGTGCAGAACTCGGAGGTGCCGACGCTCGTACTTGGATCGGTTGGATCGGGAAGAAGTACGACTACTTCCTCTACGCTATGCCAACGCTTCCGCTGTCTGGTCTCACGAGGGTACGTAGACAACACTCTCATCTCGCTGCTATGCATCACCATGGTCTTGCGTGATCGTGGAAATTTTTGAAATTACTACGCTCCCCAACAAAGGGCATCCGAGCCTGGTTTTATGCGTTGATGTCATATGCACGAGTAGAACACAAGTGAGTTGTGGGCGATACAAGTCATACTACCTACCAGCATGTCATACTTTGGTTCAGCGGTATTGTGAGATGAAGCGGCCCGACCGACATTACGCCAGACGCTTACGCGAGACTGGTTTCACCGCTGTGAGCACTCGCTGCTTAAAGGTGACCGGCGGGTGTCTGTCTCTCTCACTTTAGTTGAACTGAGGCATACGCCCGGTCCTTGAGAAGGTTAAACGAGTCTATTTGACGAAGTATCGCTGTGGTTTTGATGCGAGGTAAGAACGGTTCTTGCTCAGCCCGTAGCAGCCACGTAAAACTTGCAACAACAAAGTAGAGGACGCCTAACTTGTTTTTGCAGGGCATGTTGTGATGTGATATGGTCAAGACGTGATGCTATATTTTATTGTATGAGATGATCATGTTTTGTAACCGAAGTTATCGGCAATCGCGTGAGCCATATGGTTGTCGCTTATTGTATGAAATGCAACGCCATGTAATTGCTTTACTTTATCACTAAGGAGTAGCGATAGTCGAGAAGCAATAGTTGGCGAGACGACAACGATGCTACGATGGAGATCAAGGTGTCGCGCCGGTGACGATGGTGATCATGACGGTGCTTCGAGATGGAGATCACAAGCACAAAATGATGATGGCCATATCATATCACTTATATTGATTGCATGTGATGTTAATCCTTTATGCATCTTATCTTGCTTTGATTGACGGTAGCATTATAAGATGATCCCTTACTAAATTATCAAGAAGTGTTCTCCCGAGTATGCACCGCTATGCGAAAGTTCTTCGTCTTTGAGACACCACGTGATGATCGGGTGATAGGCTCTACGCTCAAATACAACGGTGCAAAACAGTTGCACACGCGAATACTCAGGTTATACTTGACGAGCTATGCATATAAGATATGACCTCGAACACGGAGACCGAAGGTCGAGCGTGAATCATATAGTAGATATGATCAACATATTGATGTTCACCATTGAAACTACTCCATCACACGTGATGATCGGTCATGGTGTAGTTGATATGGATCACGCAATCACTTAGAGAATTGGAGGATATTTTTCTAAGTGGGAGTTCTTAAGTAATATGATTAATTGAACTTAAATTTATCATGAACTTAGTACCGATAGTATCTTGCTTGTCTATGATGTGTAGATAGATGGCTCGTGCTGTTGTTCCGTTGAATTTTAATGCTTCCTTGAGAAAGCAAAGTTGAAAGATGATGGCAGCAATTACACGGACTGGGTCCGAATTTGAGGATTATCCTTATTGCTGCACGAAGAATTACGCCCCGAAGCACCGTTAGGTGCCGTGCCTGGTGCAAGGGCTGCGCCAAGTTATGAACGTCTGCAAAGCAAAGCTGATGACTACTCTATAGTTCAATGTGCCATGCTTTACGGCTTAGAACCGACTTCAACGCTGCTTTGAACACCATGGGGCATATGAGATGTTCCAGAGTTGAAGTTAATATTCCAAGCGAATGCCCGGATTGAGAGATATGAAGTCTCCAATAAGTTCTATAGCTGTAAGATGGAGGAGAACGGTTCACAAGGAGCATATACTCGTAATGTCCGGATATAACAATCACTTGATTCAACTGGGAGTTAATCTTCCGATGATTGCGCCATTGATGAATTCTCCAATCACGCCACCAAGCTACAAGAGCTTCGTGATGAACTATAATATGCAAGGGATGACCAAAACAATGCCCGAGCTCTTCGCGATGCTTTGAAAGTCATGGAGGTAGAAATCAAAAGGAGCATCAAGTGTTGATGGTTAACAAAACCACTAGTTTCAAGAAAAGGGCAAAGGAAAGAAAAAGGGAAACTTCAAAAGAGCGGCAAGCAAGTTGCTGATCAAGAGAAGAAACCCAAGTCTGGTCCTAAGCCTGAAACTGAGTGCTTCTATTGCAAGCAGGCTGGTCACTGGAAGCGGAACTGCCCCAAGTATTTGGCGGATAAGAAGGATGGCAAGGTTAACAAAGGTATATGTGATATACATGTTATTGATGTGTACCTTACTAATACTCGCAGTAGCACTTGGGTATTTGATACTGGTTCTGTTGCTAATATTTGCAACTCAAACAGGGCTACGGATTGCGAAGATTGGCTAAGGACGAGGTGACAATGCTGGGAAATGGTTCCAAAGTCGATGTGATCGCAATCGGCACGCTACCTCTACATCTACCTTCGGATTAGTATTAGACCTAAATAATTGTTATTTAGTACCAGCGTTGAGCATGAACATTATATCTGGATCTTGTTTGATGCGAGACGGTTATTCATTTAAATCAGAGAATAATGGTTGTTCTATTTATATGAATAATATCTTTTATGGTCATGCACCATTGAAGAATGGTTTGTTTTTACTTAATCTTGATAGTAGTGATACACATATTCATAATGTTGAAACCAAAAGATGCAGAGTTGATAATGATGGTGCAACTTATTTGTGGCACTCGCCGCTTAGGTCATATCGTGTAAAGCGCATGAAGAAACTCCATACCGATGGACTTTTGGAGTCACTTGATTATGAATCACTTGGCACTTGTAACCGTGCCTTATGGGCAAGATGACTAAAACACCGCTCTCCGAACTATGGAGAGAGCAACAGATTTATTGGAAATCATACATACCGATGTATGTGGTCCAATGAATGTTGAGGCTCGTGGCGGATATCGTTATTTTCTCACCTTCACAGATGATTTGAGCAGATATGGGTATATCTACTTAATGAAACACAAGTCTGAAACATTTGAAAAGTTCAAAGAATTTCAGAGTGAAGTGGAAAATCATCGTAACAAGAAAATAAAGTTTCTACGATCTGATCGTGGAGGAGAATATTTGAGTTACGAAGTTTGGCCTACATTTGAAACAATGCGGATAGTTTCGCAACTTACGCCACCGAACACCACAACGTAATGGTGTGTCCGAACGTCAGAATCGTATTTTATTAGATATGGTGCGATCTATGATGTCTCTTACTGATTTACCGCTATCGCTTTGGGGTTATGCTTTAGAGACGGCTACATTCACTTTAAATAGGGCACCATCTAAACCGCTGAGACGACGCCTTATGAACTGTGGTTTGGCAAGAAACCAAAGTTGTCGCTTCGAAAGTTTGGGGCTGATGCTTATGTGAAAAAGCTTCAACCTGATAAGCTCGAACCCAAATCGGAGAAATGTGTCTTCATAGGATACCCAAAGGAGACAGTTGGGTACACCTTCTATCACAGATCCGAAGGCAAGATTTTGTTGCTAAATTCGAAACTTTTGGAGAAAGAGTTTCTCACGAAAGAAGTGAGTGGGAGGAAAGTAGAACTTGATGAGATAATCTGTATCTACTCCCTTATTGAGAAGTAGTACATCACGAAAACAGTTTCGTGACACCTACACCAAATAGGAGGAAGCTAATGATGATGATCATGAAACTTCAGATCAAGTTTCTACAGAACTTCAGAGATCAACCAGAGCAAGATCCGCACTGAGTGGTACGGTAATCCTATTTTGGAAGTCATGTTATCGAACATGATGAACCTACGAACTATGAAGAAGCGATGGTGAGCCCAGATTCCACAAAATGGCTTGAGGCCATGAAATCTGAGATGGGATCCATGTATGAGAACAAAGTATGGACTTTGGTTGACTTGCCCGATGATCGGCAAGCAATTGAGAATAAATGGATCTTCAAGAAGAAGACCGACGCTGATGGTAATGTTATCGTTTATAAAGCTCGACTTGTTGCAAAAGGTTTTCGACAAGTTCAAGGGATTGACTACGATGAGACCTTCTCACCCGAAGCGATGCTTAAGTCCGTCTCAATCATGTTAGCAATTGCCGCATTTTATGATTATGAAATTTGGCAAATGGATGTTAAAACTGCATTCCTGAATGGATTTACGGAAGAAGAGTTGTATATGATGCAACCAGAAGGTTTTGTCGATCCAAAGGAGCTAACAAAGTGTGCAAGCTCCAGCGATCCATTTATGGACTGGTGCAAGCCTCTCGGAGTTGGAATAAACGCTTTGATAGTGTGATCAAAGCATTTGGTTTTATATGACTTTTGGAGAAGCCTGTATTTACAAGAAAGTGAGTGGAGCTCTGAGCATTTCGATATTATATGTGGATGACATATTATTGATCGGAAATGATATAGAATTTCTGGATAGCATAAAGGGATACTTGAATAAGAGTTTTCGATGAAAGACCTCGTGAAGCTGCTTACATATTGGGCATTAAGATCTATAGAGATAGATCAAGACGCTTAATAGGACTTTCACAAAGCACATACCTTGATAAAGTTTTGAAAAGTTCAAATGGATCAGCAAAGAAAGGGTTCTTGCCGGTATTACAAGGTGTGAAGTTGAGTAAGACTCAATGCCCGACCACCGCAGAAGATAGAGAGAAAATGAAAGATGTTCCTATGCTTCAGCCATAGGCTCTATCATGTATGCAATGCTGTGTACCAGACCTGATGTGTGCCTTGCTGTAAGTTTAGCAGGCAGTACCAAAGTAATCCAGAGTGGATCATCGGACAGCGGTCAAGAACATCCTTAAGTACTTGAGAAGAACTAAGGATATGTTTCTCATTTATGGCGGTGACAAAGAGCTCGTCAGAACGGTTACGCCGATGCAAGTTTTGACACCGATCCGGACGATTCTAAATCGCAAACCGGATACGATTTACATTAAACGGTGGAGCTGTCGGTTGGTGCAGTTCCAAACAAAGCGCCGCTATGGATCTACATGTGAAGTTGAGTACATAGCTGCTTCGAAGCAGCTAATGAAGGAGTCTGGATGAAGGAGTTCATAACCGATCTAGGTGTTGTACCTAGTGTATCGGGTCCAATGAAAATCTTTGTGACAATATCGGTGCAATTGCCTTGGCAAAGGAATCCAGATTTCACAAGAGAACCAAGCACATCAAAAGACGCCAACTCCATCCGGATTTGGTCGGTGGGAGACATAGAGATATGCAAGATACATACGGATCTGAATGTTGCGCACCGCTGACTAAGCCTCTTCCACGAGCAAAACATGATCAGCACCAAGACTCCATGGGTGTTAGAATCATTACTTGTGTAATCTAGATTATTGACTCTAGTGCAAGTGGGAGATCAAGGAAATATGCCCTAGAGGCAATAATAATGTTATTATTTATTTCCTTATATCATGATAAATGTTTATTATTCATGCTAGAATTGTATTAACCGGAAACATAATACATGTGTGAATACATAAACCTACAGAGTGTCACTAGTATGCCTCTACTTGACTAGCTCGTTAATCAAAGATGGTTATGTTTCCTAACCATGAACAAGGAGTTGTTATTTGATTAACGGGATCACATCATTGGTTGAATGATCTGATTGACATGACCCATTCCATTAGCATAGCACCTGATCGTATAGTTTGTTGCTAGTGCTTTTCTTCATGACTTATACATGTTCCTATGACTATGAGATTATGCAACTCCCGCTTGCCCGAGGAACACTTTGGGTGCTACCAAACGTCACAACGAATCGGGTGATTATAAAGGTACATTACAGGTGTCTCCGAAGGTACATGTTGGGTTGGCATATTTCGAGATTAGGATTTGTCATCCGATTGTCGGAGAGGTATCTCTGCCCTCTCGGTAATGCACATCACATAAGCCTTGCAAGCATTGCAACTAAATGTGTTAGTTGTGAGATGATGTATTACGGAGCGAGAAAAGAGACTTGCCAAGAACGAGATTGAACTAGGTATTGGATACCGACGATCGAATCTCGGCAAGTAACATACCGATGACAAAGGGAACAACGATGTTGTTATGCGGTCCGACCGATAAAGATCTTCGAGAATATGTAGGAACCAATATGGGCATCCAGGTCCCGCTATTGGTTATTGACCGAGAGGTGTCTCGGTCATGTCTACATAGTTCTCGAACCCGTAGGGTCCGCACGCTTAACGCTTCGATGGCGATGCTTATTATGAGTTTATATGATATTGATGTACCAAGGTTGTTCGAGTCCCGGATGAGATCACGGACATGACGAGGAGTCTCAAATGGTCGAGACATAAAGATTGATATATTGGAAGCCTATGTTTGACTCCGAATCACTCCGGTGAAATTGGGAATTTTACCGAGTACCGGGGTTACTGGAACCTCCGGGGGTCAATGGGCCTTGATGGGCCTTAGTGGAAAGGAGGAAAGGGGCCCAAGTGCTGGTCAGACCTTCCCCTTCCCTAGTCCTATTAGGACTAGGAGAAGGGGTGCGCTCTCTCCCTTCCCACTTGGCCAATCCTAGTTGGACTAGGATTGGGGAGAATCCTACTCCCTGTGGGAGTAGGACTCCTGCGCAGCCCTTGGTGGCCGCCAGCCCTCCCCTTCCCTCCTTTATATACAGGCAGAGGGCACCCCATGACACACAAGTTGATCATTGAGATCGCTCCTTAGCCGTGTGCGGTGCCCCTTCCACCAAACTACACCTCGAATATACCGCTGCGGAGCTTAGGCGAAGCCCTGCGCCGGTGGAACATCATCATCGCCACCACGCCGTCAGGTCGACGAAACTCTCCTCAACACTCGGCTGGATCGGAGTTCGAGGGACGCCATCGAGCTGAACGTGTGCAGAACTCGGAGGTGCCGTGACGCTCGGTACTTGGATCGGTTGGATCGGGAAGAAGTACGACTACTTCCTCTACGCTATGCCAACGCTTCGCTGCTGGTCTCACGAGGGCACGAGACAACACTCTCATCTCGCTGCTATGCATCACCATGGTCTTGCGTGATCGTAGGAAAATTTTTGAAATTACTACGTTCCCCAACACGACACGCCTCTGCCTACTGGCAGAGGTTAGAGACGACCGCTCCAGCCGGTGGGCTGGGCCGTCCAGCTGGAGGGGCTGGGCCAGGTGGGCTGCAGGTAAGGTTTCCTCTCTCTCTCTTTTTATTTGTGTTTTCTATTTTGCAGTTTGTTTCTGATCCAGTTTTAAAAACCAAATCAATTTTATAAATCCTGAAAATATTCACGGGCATTTTCTGAATTATTTCTATGGCCCACAAATACTTCCAACATTATTTGAGCATTTAAATTATTTATAGCATTCAAATGCCCAAATTAAAATACTTCACGAATTAATTCAAAATCCATAAATGGCCAAGAAATATGCTCATCATTTTTGGCGGAGGGTTTTTACCTTAATCAAAAATCATGAACAACTCCAAAGGCATTTTGGGATTATTGAAAATGATTTTATTTGAACCTATTAGAATTCAATTGGTGCTAGGGTTTCAACAATCCCCATTTCAACTTTTCATGGAAATTAACATGATGACATGAATGCCTTAATGCAACTAATGTCAAGCAATTCTAGGGCTGTGACAGAACGGGCATCGTCGAAAGAGCCCACGGCGCCGCCAGGTCCAAGGACAAGACGGCGCAAGCTTCGGCGTCCGAGTCCGCACCGCGTCCTTCTCAAGAAGCGCGGGAAAGACAGCGTCATGGTGCTCGCAGCACCATACGCCTGATAGATCAAGGCCAAGCTGGAGGATCCGGGACCTCGAGACCGCATGCACGCCAAAGATGCCGGTACCAGCGAGTACGGTCACTGGGCGGACGCTGCTCCTCCTAACTTGGTTAGGAGTCCGAGCACGTCCCGTTCTTCGCTCCATACGCCATTGCCACCCACCACACCAGCAGAAGCCTTGGCAAGAGCTCAGCTACTTCTAGACTACCCTCCAACGGCCGACAAGATCGACGAATGGAGGGCCGCCATCCAGAGCCTCATCGGCTTTGCCAACAGCGACGTCCCGCGGCAACCAAGCGCCTCGCAGCCGCGGCAAGGTGACAAGGCGCGAGCCGATGGCGACGAGACTTGCGGGGGTGCAGCCACCGTACACTCCCCTTCCCGAAGGCGAAGATCGCCGACTCGCCGGATCCACCTCGACAGCGACTCCACAGCGTCATCGGATCCGCGGGCTCGTCGCGACCAGCGCCAAGTTCTTCGAGAACGGCAAGAAGAAGATGCTCGAACCCGTACGAAGCGCCAAGAGAAGCGCGCGCCAATCCGACCAGCGCGCCGGCCCATCTGCCGATATGCATGCGCCAGGGGAACCAGGCGACTTGTCAGACGCGTAGGTTGCCCTGCGCTCACCCGTGAGCTGCGGCAAGTCCAAAGGGGCCTGACAAGAAAAACTTCAAGCCGATGTGCCGGAGAAGTATGATGGCAGGACACACCCATCGGAGTTCTCAAAGATCTACACCATCGCGTGCAGGCTGCAGGGGGACGAGACGACAAGATTCTTGCCAACTACTTTCCTCCGTGCTCAAGCCAAACGCCGTGTCTTGGCTCATGCACTTGCCGGACAGCTCTATTTCTTCTTGGCGGATCTATGCCATCAGTTTGTCGGCGCCTTCACAGCGGCCACAAGCCTCATGGCCAAGAGAGTGACCTTCACTTGCTCGCCTGAAGGAAGGAGAGTCCTCGCAAGTTCATCCAGAGATTCAATCAGTGCACTACAACATCCCGCACGCCCACCCTGCCAAGGTGATCAGCGCGCTCCATCGTAATGTGCGAAACCGCAGGATGAGGGAGGAGATGGCGATGTGCAAAGTGAAAGATGTCACGAGCTCTACGCCTGGCCGACAAGTGTGCACGCTACTGAAGAAGGAAGAAGACTCTGTGAGAGAACGTGGGAGCAGAGTCCTGACAAGGAGGAGACCGCCTGCAAGGAAGAGCCGGGCGAAACAATGTAAAGAAGAAAACCAAGAAGTACTAGTTGTCGAGCAGTCCGGCAAGGATGGTGCCGCCAACAAAGCCAAGGCTGGTGGCTCCGCAAGGAGGTTGTTGCGACACCGACCGCCAAGCCGTGGCGGCCGCCGACAAGCATGACAGCTCCAACAAGCAAGATCGCAAAATTCACCGCACTAAGGGCCACGACCTCCGGAGCTGCAAGAAAGTCGAGCAGCTTGTTGAACCGCGTAGAAGCAGAATACGAGCAGCGAGACAAGGAGAAGGCCCAGGAAGGTGCTGGTGCGGCAAGTAAGAAGAGACCCGGTCGGGGAGGACGCCATGCAAGGCCAAGCAGCGGCAAAGAGACAGACCTCCCCGCGGCCGCGACAAGGACGAAGACGAAGATGAAGACGATGAAGATATGGAAGATGATGAAGCTGACGAGCAAGAGTTTCAGAAGGCAACGGAGATCCTTTGCGTTGACGGTCGTGCTTCTCTGCATACCTCGCACCGCCAACTCAAGCAATGGATGCGTGAGGTTAATGCAGCAGAACCATCCATAGAGTCGCGCAAACCTCTGAAGTGGTCCAGCACGCCCATCATCTTTGACATTGAGGATCATCCTGATCGCATCACTGCGGTCGGGTGCTTGCCGATGTTGGTATCGCCAACTATCCGCAACCTCAAGGTCACAAAGATGTTGGTTGACGGCGGGCCGCCTAAACCTGATCTCCTCTCGCAGCTTTCGAAACTTCAAATCCTCGACAATGAGCTCAAGAGACCGGCACATTCCAAGGAATCAACCCAGGGAGGAGCAAGTCGAAAGGGAAGATCACATTGCCGGTAACATTTGGCGTTGAGCTAAACTTCAGAATCGAGAAGGTCACATTCGACGTTGCCGATTTCCCATTGCCCTACAATGGCATACTTGGTCAGCCCAACGCTTGCCAAGTTCATGGCAGCTTCTCATTACGCCTATAATTTACTCAAGATGCCCGCCCGATAAGCGCTATTTCTGTCCATGGCGACAAGAAGGATGCGCTTATCTGCGCCGACAAGATTTACCGATGCAGCAGCCGCGACAGATAGCAAGCCACTTGTCACCAAGCTCCCGGGGAAGAAGAAGACCACCAAGTCGGCAAGAGTTCGATGCCCACTCCGCAAGCGCACCTCTTCGGAGTGCTGCGCTACCGACGAGGACGCACCATCGAGCTCCACCGGCAAATGCAAGAAGATGATGGCAGCTCCGCCGAAGACCAAGAAGGTGCCCGCCAAAGAGGACGGCACTGGTGGTACCTTCACCATCAGTGCCACGCTTGACCCTAAATAGGAAGGCGAGCTCGTTGCTTTCTCATGGGGCAAATGTCGGCGTGTTTGCATGGCAACCATCTGACATCCCCGGTGTTCCCAGGAAAGTAATTGAGCACCACCTAGCTGTCTGTCCTCACGCGCGGCCCGACAAGCAAAAAGTTAGGAAACAGGCAGTGGAGCACCAAGAATTCATAGCAGAAGAAATCAAGAAGTTGGAAGCAGCGGGCCTTGTTAGAGGAGTCCTCCATCCCACGTGGTTGGCCAATCCGGTAGTTGTACGCAAGGCAAATGGGAAATGGAGACTTTGTATTGACTTCACAGATGTTAATAAAGCTTGTCCCAAAGACCCATTTCCCTTGCCACGTATAGACCAGATTGTTGACTCCACAGCTCGATGTGATTTGCTTTCATTTCTTGATGCATATTCAGGGTATCATCAGATCTTCATGGCGAAGAGGATGAAGAGAAACCGCATTCATTACACCATGTGGCACGATCGTTTCATACGGATGCCTTTCGGTTTGAAGAATGCTGGTTCAACTTTGCAAGAGTAGTCCATGATGCTTTTGAGCCACAAATACACGTAAATGTAGAAGCCTACATGGATGACATAGTGGTCAAGAGCAAGGGCAAAGCAACTCGTTCAGGATTTGATGAGACATTTGCAAATCTGCGCAAGATCAACCTCAAGCTCAACCCGAGAAGTGCGTGTTTGGAGTCCCTTCCGCAAGCTTCTCGGGTTCTTTGTGTCTCAGCGGAGAATCAAGCCAATCCCGACAAGATTAAGGCCATTGAGCAGATTGAAGCACCAAGCGCGCCAAGGATGTCGGAAGGCTTGCCGGTTGCGTGGCTGCTCTCAAGAGGTTTATCTCTAAGTTCTGTTGAGCGCCCGCCATTTTTCAAGATTTTGAAAAGGCAGGTCCAATGAAATGGACTCGAAGCGGAGGCTGCGCTGCAGACTTGAAGAGATACTGTCCTCCACTCCAATACTTGTCGCACCTAGGCCACAAGAGAAGTTGCTGCTGTATATAGCGGCAACCAATCAAGTGGTTAGTGCTGCGTTAGTAGCGGAGAGGGAGGCGGATGATGAGCCGGCAACCGAGGCGATGCGCATCCAGCGACAAGGTGGGGCTTCGCCAAGCTCTGGTCCCGACAAGGACGGATCAGCGAGGTTGCGATAAGATACGTAAAAGGATGGTGCAGCGTCCGCCTACTTTGTCGATTCCCTTTACAGGGTCTAGGTCAAGGTATTCCGTGTGCGAAAGTTGCTTTTCGCCTCCTCATGGTCTCGAAAGCTGCGCCATTACTTCCAAGCACATGAGATAACAGTTGTCACCGCTTTCGGCTGAAGAGGATATTGCAAAATCCGTAAGCAACAGTGCAGAATTGTCGAGTGGGCACTGGAACTGTCAAGCTTTGGTCTCAAGTTTGAAAGCACTTCAACTATCCAAAGCAGAGCATTGGCAGAATTCATAGCTGAGTGGACGCCAACGCGAGATGAAGAAATTCCAGAGACGAGCATCCCCGTCAAGGAGGCAAACAAAGAGTGGTTGATGTACTTTGATGGTGCCTTCTCGCTGCAAGCGCGCCGTGCCAAGGTGCTGCTTATCGCACCCACCGGAGAGCACCTCAAGTACATAGTCCAGATGCACTTTCCCAAGGAACAAGCAACAAACAATACTGCAGAGTATGAAGGTTTGCTTGCCGGTCTCAGGATTGCGGTAGACCTTGGGATCAAGAAGCTCATTGTCGGGGACTCGCAACTTGTCGTCCGCCAAGTAAATAAAGATTATCGAGTCCGCTGATGGAAGCCACGCCGATGAAGTGAGGAAGCTAGAAGAGCACTTTGAAGGCCTGCAAATGGAACATGTTCCAAGAGCTCGTAATGATATAGCCGATGGCCTCTCAAATGTGCCGCACTTAAGTTACCTGTGGAACCAGGAATTTTGTGCTCAAGCTGACTCAATAACCGTAACACCATCAACAGGACAGGGCAAGAAGAGAAAATTGGTTTCCGGCGACTACTTTCCGCAGAGCTCCCGGAGCCGCCGCCAAGAAGGTCCCTAAAATCAACGCAAATATCACCGAGGAGCAGATCGCTCCGACAAACCCTGTGGTTTGTTTCGCTGAAGCGAGCGCCCCCGACAAGCTTTGCTCCGCAAGCTTGCCGAGGATCATCAAGCTCCGCAAACCACGTGTTCTTGCCGTGGAAGCTAATGTTGCCGCAGCGGTAGATGAGCCTTTAGTCCTTGTTATCGAGCCACAGTGCTCCAAAGATGGACGCAACAAATCGCC
This sequence comes from Aegilops longissima, assembly GCA_021605205.1. Lineage (NCBI taxonomy): Eukaryota > Viridiplantae > Streptophyta > Magnoliopsida > Poales > Poaceae > Aegilops > Aegilops longissima. The sequence goes on along the minus strand of JAHIAM010007421.1, from coordinate 1,689 downwards.
CATTTCCTTCGCAGGAGAACTTCCCAAGAGCAAAAGAAGCGGAAAAAGTAGCCCGACAGTCAAGTATGTATCAGTTTGTTGACAACATCCTATATGTAAGAAGACTCAACGGAGTGAAATTGAAGTGTATTTGCCGAAGATGGATGAAGCTATTGGCGAGAGATACATGGAGGCATATGTGGTCACCACATTGGCGCAAGAGCACTTGCCAAGCAAAGCTTTCCGCAAGGTTTCTTCCGCCGAAGCCCTCCAGATGCAACTGCACAAGTAATAAAGTGTGAAGCGTGCCAGTTCCATTCCAAACAGATACACCAACAAGCTCAAGCTCTCCAAACGATCCCTTTATCCTGGCCCTTTTGGTCCTGGGCTCGACATCCTCGCCCCTTCCCCGAAGCTGTCGGGGCTTTGAGTACTTGTACGCCGAATCGACAAGTTCACAAAGTGGCCGAAGTGGAACCGTGAGGAAGGTGACAAGACAACAAGATCATGTTCTTCAGTCAATTGTTTGCCGCTTTGGGATTCCTAACAGATCATCACCGACAACGCACACAGCTCACAAGCCGCACCTTCATGCAAGACGCCCAAGATCTTGGCGCCAAGATCTGCTTTGCTTCGCTGCTCATCCGAAAAGCAACGGTCAAGCGAGAGAGTAAACGCTGAAGTGCTGGGGGACTCAAGACCAGAACTTTCGACAAAGCTGCGCAAGTGCGGAAGAAAGCTGGATCGAGGAGCTGCCGGTGGTTCTTGGTCGATCAGACGACGCCAAATCGAGCCATCGCCGACACCTTTCGCTCTAGTCTACGGAGCAGAGGCAGTTCTCCCACGGAACTCGTGGTATCGGGTCACCTCGAGTGCTCGCTTATGATGAGCTTGAGCAAGAGCAGCTGCCGACGAGCTGCTCGTTACCAGCAAGCTTTATGCCGCTACCATAGCCGCAGTTAATGCCGAAGCTTCGAGGAAGGCGACTTTTGTTCTTCGCGTGTTCAATCCGCCAAGAATTCCAACAAGTTGACGCCAAGTGGGAAGGCCCTTATCGGGTGAAACGAGTCACTAGGCCCGGCGCTGTCCGCTTTGAGACCAAGATGGCGCCCGTGAGCAATTCCTGGAATATAGAGCATCTTCGCAAGTTTTACCCATATAGGCGCGTTACGAACCTGCTCGCAACCACCCTTTTGTACAAGTCTTGTCGCTGTTGCATGTAATCCTTTGTACAAAGTCGGCGCAGACCCGTGCATCAAGAACTTATGTGTTGCGCACAACTTGTCAATACATGCTTTCATAATCTTATATGCATGTTTTATCTAACATTTTGTGCAGCATCCACACCCGGTAAGCGATAACGAGCCACTAGGCTCCATAACTTTATTTTCTCTTCTTTCTTCTCAAAACAAGAAGAAGGTTCATCCACCCACAAGTTAACCGGGGAAGGAGGAGATAATGGTGCGAGCCACTAGATAATGGTGCGAGCCACCAAGCGTCGCTCGAGGAACTGTCGCCTTGCCGGGAAATAAACAACAGAGAAGCTAAGTTGCTAAGTCTAAACGATCAGTTTTAAATTTTTAAGTTATCTTCCTCGAACGATAGTACTTTGTATGGAAAACCTGTGCGCGGAGGAACCGACTCGCGACTAGATTGCGCCCTTACTTTGTTTCGAGTCCGCTCAACAACTTAAGTGTGCTGCAACTAGTT
>JAHIAM010007420.1:0-32534 GCA_021605205.1 Aegilops longissima | reverse complement strand
ACCATGTCTACCTCGCGTCTCTCCAATGAAAGGCACTCGTCGCTTCGGTATCAAAGGGAAGCTTGCCCCTAGATACGTGGGTCCTTTCAAGATCATTGGCAAAAGAGGCGATCTCGCCTATCAACTTGAGCTTCCGTCCAACTTCACGAATGTGCATGATGTGTTTAACGTGTCACAGCTTCGCAAGTGCTTCAAGACTCCTGAACGCACTATCAACTTCGAAGAAATTGACCTTCAAGAAGATCTCTCTTATCATGAGCACCCCGTTGCTATTCTTGAAGAAACCGAGCGCAAGACTCGCAACAAGTCAATCAAATTCCTGAAAGTGAAGTGGTCACACCATTCCGACCGTGAAGCCACCTGGGAGCGCGAGGATCACCTCCGTTCCGAATATCCGGAGTTCTTTCAGTCCTAGATCTCGGGACGAGATCCTCTTGTAGTGGTGGAGTGTTGTAACACCCCGGAAGTAACTTTCCATATTTGTAACTCCAACTCTTGCCATTTTCGGCTTTGTGATATGATATTCCCTCTGTGGTTGGGTTTTTCGCCTTTTTGCATTTTGTCCATGTCATGCATTTTTATCATGTCATCATGTGCATCGCATTTGCATACGTGTTCGTCTCATGATTCCGAGCATTTTTCCCGTTGTCCGTTTTGCAATCCGACACTCCTATCTCCCCCGGCGGCCCCTTTTATGTTTTTCCGTGTGCGGGTACTAAACCTTCTCGGAATGGACCGAGGTTTGTCTAGTGGCCTTGGTATACCACCCGTAGACCACCGGTCAAGTTTCGGATCATTTGGAGCTCGTTTGGTACTCCAACGGTTAACCGCACTCTCGCAAAAGCCTCTTTTAAGTTGCAGCCCAACACCCCTTCAAAACAGCCCAAAAACCCATCTAAGTCACTTCCATGCTCTCCGTCGTTCGATCACGATCGTGTGGGCGAAAACTACACCTCATTTGGACTCTCCTAGCTCCCTCTATGCCTATTTAAACACCACCCCATTCCAATCCGGGTCTTCTTCCCCGAAACCCTAAAACTCCTCCTCCTCATGCCAGACGGACCGTCCGCCCGCCGGACGAAGCCGCCCGCAGTGTCCGCGCCGATCAGCGCCCGCCACGTGTCGTTCGCCGCCCTCCGCCGCCCTGGCCCCATGGCCGAAGGGAGCTGCGCAGCCCGCCGCCTGCCAGCTCCTCGCCTCCCGGGCCGAGGCGCCCGAGCTCCCTTGCCGCCACCTCGCCTCACTCGCCCGACCCGCTGCCGCCCTCGCCGGCCGCCGGCGCCCGCCCGCCTCCTCCTCCACCTGCCACCGGGCCAGCAAGCCTCCGTCGTCATGGCTGCCGCCCGCCGCCACGGCTGCCCTCACCTCCTCCTCGCCCGGCCCCGCCTCTTCTCCCTCTCCGGCGAGGAACCACCGCCGCCGCCGCCCTCGATCCGGATTGGCCGGATCCCGATCTACCGAGCCGTTGACTTTCTTCCCCCCCTCAATTCTTCTAAGTATTTCATCCAATGATTATTTCGTGGCATTTTCAACGTAGCATATCTTTGCATCTGTAGCTCCATTTTGCGCGTATAATATATCAAAATGTTCGTCTCGAAGAGTAGATCATTTCATCTAATTGCATCATTTTCATTTGAGCTCATCTTGTTGCCAGAAATGCTGTTGGAAGAGGGCTATGTGATGTTAGTTTCTGTTTCTTAACAGAACTTGCACTTTTGTTATTTTTGCTATGATTGATGTGTGCACCCTATGAATTGGAGTCCTACATGTGTTCTGTAATATGCCATGCCATCTTTCCAGGGGTGTATGCCATGTATTTTTGTGATCTATGTGGTGACTAGCACAAGCATGCAAAGTAGGTGTCCTGATGTTGCTGTTTTCAGCCCTGTTTAGCTGATATTTTGATGCCAAGTTAACTTGATGCTACCGAGAGATCTATGCATATTTTGAGATACTTCGGTAAGGATGTTTTGTTAAAAATGTCTTTCTCTATCCATCCATGCCTTTGTTTGCAATTATGGAGTGCCTTAGCTTGAGTCAATCGAGCTCTACTTTTGCTATCAAATGTTTCCTGGCAGATTGTTTACATGTTATTCAATTTTGCCAAGGTTGTTGTGGTTGATCCGTATATGCTATGTTATTGTTCTTGCCATGTATGTCTTCTATGCCATGTCTTCTTGAGGTATGTATGCTTAGTCTATCATATAAGGCTCTGTAGTGAGTGCATTGAGCTTGTAAACATGCCTACTTGTTATCAGTTTCGACATGCCATGTTGCTGAATCTGTTAACGAAACTTTCGATATTGACATGGGTGTTACTATATTTTCTGATCATTTTTGGCTTATGGTCAGTAAGGGACTTTTGTTCTATGCTTTGAGTAGATTCATTCCATGCCTTTTTTGCTATTATAAGTTCCTGTAGCATGTAGTTTTGTTGCTCTGAACATTGCTACCTGATGCTGTTTTTGCCATGTCCAGCCTGATATTTTGTGCACTTTTGCCATGCTTGTTTGAACCTGTTATGATGTGAACTAGCCGTAGCTCAGTGCTCATCTTTTGTCAAGCATCTTGCGTAGATCACTGCCATATACTTTGTCGATACGTTTGGGTGCAGTAGCTTAATTTCTTGTTGCTTGCTAAGTGGCATCATCTTTGTTAATGGCGATTTGTGCCATTCTTGTTTTGCTTGTCATTTGCAAACCGTGCATCCGATTCCGGTGATCTTTATATCGATTTCAACGAAATCATCTCATCTTTCCAGTGGCATACTTGGTTTGCCAAGTTGATGCCTGGTTCATCATTTTCCTTCTGGGCCTTTATACGCATTGCATATCACATCCCGCATATCATGTCATGTTTTGCATCATGTTGCTTGTGCATTGCACCCTGATTTATTGTGGTTCCTTTGTTTGTGTTCTTGTTTTGGGTAGAGCTGGGAGACGAGTACGTGAACGAGGAACCTGTTGAGAACGCTTACGAGGATCAAGCTTTCGACAACTCTGAGAACATTGCAGGCAAGATGACCATACCCTCGAAATCACTTCTATCTTTGCTATGCTAGTTGCTCGCTCTTTTGCTATGCCTATGCTGCGATGCCTACCACTTGCTATATCATGCCACCCATATTGCCATGTCAGCCCCTAACCATCCTTTCCTAGCAAACCGTTGATTGGCTATGTTACCGCTTTGCTCAGCCCTCTTATAGCGTTGCTAGTTGCAGTGAAGTTGAAGTTTGTTCCTTGTTGGAACATGGAGATGTTGTTCCTTTTGGAACATGTTTACTTGTTGGGGATATCACTATATATATCTGCTATAATTAATGCATCTATATACTTGGTAAAGGGTGGAAGGCTCGGCCTTATGCACAGTGTTTTGTTCCACTCTTGCCACCCTAGTTTCCGTCATACGGTGTTATGTTCCTTGATTTCGCGTTCCTTACACGGTGGGTGATTTATGGGACCCCTTGACAGTTTGCTTTGAATAAGACTCGTCCAAAGAAGGCCCAACTTTGGTTTTACCATTTGCCACCTAAGCCTTTTTCCCCGGGTTTTGCGAGCCCGAGGGTCATCTTTATTTTAACCCCGGACCGGTGCTCCTTGAGTCTTGTCCGAACTAGAGCCCTGTGGCGCCCCTCAAGGAAACTTGAGGTCTGGTTTTAGTTGTATGGACTGCTCATCCGGATGTGCCACGAGAACGAGATATGTGCAGCTCCTATCGGGATTTGTCGGCAATCGGGCGGCTTTGTTTGGTCTTGTTTTATTGTTGTCGAAATGTCTTGTAGTCCGGGATTCCGAGATTGATCGGGTCTTCCTAGAGAGGAATATCCTTCGTTGACCGTGAGAGCTTATAATGGGCTAAGTTGGGACACCCCGCAGGTATTATCTTTCAAAGCCGTGCCCATGTTATGAGGCGATGGGAATTTGTTAATGTCCGTTGTAGAAAATCCGAAGTTGACCTCAATTAAAATACACATCAACCGCGTGTGTAACCGTGATGGTCTCTTCTCGGAGTCCGGAAGTGAACACGGTGTTGGAGTTATGCTGGACGTAAGTAGTTCAGGATCACTTCTTGATCGCTACTAGCTTCACGACCGTGCTTTGCTCCTCTTCTCGCTCTCTTTTGCGATGTAGCCACCATATATGCTAGTCGCTGCTGCAGCTCCACCTTACCACTCTGTCCTTCCTATAAGCTTAAATAGTCTTGATCTCGCTGGTGTGAGATTGTCGAGTCCCGTGACTCACAGATTCTACCAAAGCGATTGCAGTTCCGATGATGCGGTCAGCGGTGGCGCAACCGAGCTCAAGTGGGAGTTCGACGAGGAACGTGGTCGTTACTATGTGTCTTTTCCTCGATGATTAGTAGTGGTGCCCAGGTTGGGACGATCGGGGATCTGTAGCTTTTGGGGTATCTTCTTTTATTTTGGTTCCGTAGTCGGACCTTGAGTGTACTCAATGATGGATGTTTATTTATGTATTGTGTGAAGTGGCGATCGTAAGCCAACTATGTATCTCTTTCCTTATGTATTACATGGGTTGTGTGAAGATTACCTCACTTGCGACATTGCTTTCAATGCGGTTATGCCTCTAAGTCGTGCCTCGACACGTGGGAGATATAGCCGCATCGAGGGCGTTACAAAAGTACTTGGATACATAGAATCATTACACATAATCTGTGACTTTACTCTGGATATCGATCCTTAATTCGCCACCGTGCCCACATCAAGGCTCGGGGGCTCTTTGAACTTCGATGCTCATTATTTATAAATATTAAAGGGGCACATCGATCCCCTGATCTGGTGTTGCCATCTGACCAGTGTCTCGGGGGCTACTGCATTGCCTATTTCAATGCAGAAAATTCCAACTGCCAAGTGTTCGGCTTGACCGGGGCAAACGCGTCTTCGGACAACAATGGGTACCATCTGGACCTATACGGCGTCAAGCCAATATATTACGGCGACTTCTCGAGACCCTCTATCAAGGGCATGTTCGCCGATCACTATTTTCCCTAATATATTATACCGCATTTCTATTCCTACGTATGCTGCCGAGCTAGGAGTTGATCCTCAGGCCGATTTCGCGCATCGACCTGAGTCTCAGGGGCTACTAGGGTTAGCGGTTTCATGTTTTCCTTCAGGTGCATCTCGAATATTAGGCCAACACGCACCTTGAGGGATACTGGCTATACATCTTGTCAGATATTACATTGCACAATTCGGAATTAAATTCATAAAAATCAGTCCCATGGCCAAGGTGGTGCACCACCTCGGAAGCAGTCCGGCATAAAGCTCGGGCGCCAAAGGGCTGGCTCCATAGAGGGCATTTCCAGATTAAGCTTAGCTAAACTCTTTCAACTTTTGTACCAAGGTGATCTATGACACCTCGGATATAATCCGGCATTGGAGCTCGGATATAGTCCGCATTGGAGCTTGAACACGTCCGCGTTGAGCTCGAAGCAGTCCCGCATTGGTGCTCGGCTGCAAAGGATACTCGAATGCAGTCCCGCGTTGGAGGCTCGGACGAAGAGGACACCGCCTCCGGGAACAACTTCAAACCCGAGGCGTGGCATAAAAATAACAAGGCATTGATAAAGGCCGGAAACTTAAAGGGGCTCATCGGATACCCAACGTGTAAACTCTTCGGATGCACTTCGGCGATCCTCAAGATCGAAGATGAGAAGATTTGTTGAACCAGTTTTCAAGACCGACGACCGAAGATGAAGAACAGTCCGGAAGAATCGAGGAGCGTCCCTAACTTGAAGACCGGTTCAGGGGGCTACTGACGCTGTCCTGGACTAGGGGGTACTCACCACGTCATCTCCCAATCTATTAGATTGGGCCCAGACCCCATGGTCAGATACTCATGGGCCATCCGGACGGTTACGTGACAAAGAAGATTCCACAAGACTTGGTGGTCAAGACAAGGACTCCTCCCCACTGGCGTATTCGGCTAGGACTCTTGTTACCCTAGGCCTCTGGTGCATTATATAAACCAGGGCCAGGCTAGTCGATCGAAGATATACAACAATCATAATCATTATAGACTAGCTTCTAAAGTTTAGCCTCTACGATCTCGTGGTAGATCAACTCTTGTAATACTCATATCATCAAGATCAATTAAGCAGGAAGTAGGGTATTACCTCCATAGAGAGGGCCCGAACCTGGGTAAACATCGTGTCCCTTGCCTCCTGTTACCATCGATCCTTAGACGCACAGTTCGGGACCCCCTACCCGAGATCCGCCGGTTTTGACACCGACAGCGGGCGCTGCCCCCCATGCCAGAGAACACTGGAGATCGCCGAACAGAGCTTGGGCGGCGGAGTGGACTAGAGGGGATTGGCTAGGGTTTGGTCTGGGAAGTGGATGTGGACAAATATATGTGGGGTCAAGATGGGCAAGAGTGTACCGACTCCGACGTTGCAGACGCGCCCAATCACGCCCTAGATTTTGACTGAATATGAGGGGTGCCGGTCTGTCCGGGCGTTTGAGGACGGTTTGAGGCGCCCGTCTAATCGCATTTTCTTGATCCATCATTGACCGGGCCGTCCGCCCAGGCGTTTTAGGGGGGAGGGGGTGAGACGTCTCACTATAGATACTCTAAGTATGTTCCAAGTTATCCCTACTAGTTTAGATAAAAAGTACTACTTTCCAAGTTTACAAGTCCCCAAAATCTCGAGTGAGAAAATAATAGTCCGCTTATACGCACCGGCGCGCCGGCGAACTGTTCGGCCGGTACAGCCCCAGCCACCCGATGGCATGATTAAGGGTCGTTAGATCTGATTCTCTGCTTCGTCTTTGTCGGTGTCAAAACCGGCGGATCTCGGGTAGGGGGTCCCGAACTGTGCGTCTAGGTGGATGGTAACAGGAGACAAAGGACACGATGTTTTTACCCAGGTTCGGGCCCTCTCTATGGAGGTAATACCCTACTCCTTCTTGATTAATATTGATGATATGGGTAGTACAAGAGTAGATCTACCACGAGATCAAGGAGGCTAAATCCTAGAAGCTAGCCTATGGTATGATTGTTGTTCGTCCTATGGACTAAAACCCTCCGGTTTATATAGACACCGGATAGGTTAGGGTTACACAGAGTCGGTTACAATGGTAGGAGATCTACATATCCGTATCGCCAAGCTTGCCTTCCACGCCAAGGAAAGTCCCATCCGGACACGGGACGAAGTCTTCAATCTTGTATCTTCATAGTCTTGGAGTCCGCCCGTGACGATAGTCCGGCTATCCGGACACCCCTAGTCCGGACTCCTCAAGAGTCCCCGAACCAGGCTTCAATGACGATGAGTCCGGCGTGTTGATTGTCTTCGGCATTGCGAGGCGGGTTCTTCTCCAAATTCCATATACTTGTCGAAATAGTGTCCGGCTCCCGACAAATGCTGCGCTCTCGGCTTCGCACCCAATAATGGCCATCTTCCACGTGTTTGAATGAATGCTAAAAGCCAGGTATTTTTACAATTACCCCTAGCCACAAGCAAAGGAGCCGCTTATAAAGGGGCAAGGATCTAGATCTGAGTCACACCATCCCCCTTTATGAACTTTCATCGGAGCGCCTCGACCAAAGCCCATTCCATCATGGACGGTCGACGCGCTCCTCCTCTCGGCCCCAGCCCCCACCAGAAATTGGGAGAGATGCTCAGTCCCGCATAGCGAGCTAGTTATACTCAAGCCAAGGGATTTCTCCTCCGCCTTCATGGTTCCGAGTTCGAGCGGACTTGCCACCTATAAGGGCGGAAAGTAAGCGGGGCGCCCCGATCCCTCTAAAGGAGAGCGGGTGTGCTTCATCTCTTATCTAGTAAGAGGACTCGGATTTCCAATCCATCCGTTTCTCCGGGGCTCTTGGAGTTCTACGGCCTCCAATCGCACCATCTTACTCCCGCCTCCATCTTGCACATCGCGGGCTTCGTGGCCCTTTGCGAATCTGTTCTCGGGCGCCGAGGCTCATTTCAGTCAGGAAGAGAATATTCTGCCTAGTACCCCGCTCTCATGAGGGGTCAATATATCAAGTGGGCGAGCCGAGCTATGGCGATCGCCGGACCGGATACCTATCCGAACCCCAAAGAAGGCGCCAAAGACCGCCTTCGAATTGTTTTATATGGAGGACGTCCCACCGCCGGATCCTGTTCGATCGGCCTTCCGGAGTTCAGAATGCTCCTCGAAGAAGCGCCTAAGCCGGCGCCCTCGGAGCCCCGAGAGAAGATGACCGGATGTCCGCTATTTGATGAGCCAATAAGGTTATTGGCTCATGCGGATTAACCATGACAGAGTCATGGCAATCGCATTATGAGGGGAGTGCAGCCGCTCCAATCTGGGGCCACCCATGTGGGACTTCAACGGGAGGACGATGCCACCGCCATGGCATAAAGGGCCAGGATCGGTCACCGAATCGTGAAGATCTTGTCGCCATGTACAAAGGAGAGGAGGAGGATTTCCTCCGTGTCAACCCATCAAGGAGTTTTCTTGAATAATCCTCGAAGCTGGGTAAGCAAACATCCTTGTGACCTGTCCGATCCATGTTCCCGTAGTTAAATATCTCATTTCATGGTTTTTGCGCAGAACTGCGCCGGATATGGAGAAGATACACAGCCCGCCCCACAACCCGAGGATCCGAGCGCCCTCGATCCGACCTCCAAGAGGATCCAGATATAACGGTGGAGTTGATCGACGGTGTTCTACCAACTTAGCATCGACAATGCTTTGGTAGCCATTACGGCCGATTACCCCAAATACTTCCAGCCCCACAGTAATCGAGACCAAGATCCCAAAACCGATAATGGCCCATCCGTGCTTATTTTTGATCACCGTATACCAATGGTGTTTGAGGGGTACCTTCGAGACGGAAGTCGTCACGCGGCTGGCCAACAAGGCAGCGCGCCTCAAGAGGTTAAAAAGAAGTGCGGTCCGGATCGAAACTCCGCCAGAACGGTATGGCATGTCACCATACTCCCGTGATTGGTTCTGGAAGGCGATTAACGCTGATGCTCTTTTCAGAAAAAAGCGCCGCGGATCGAGTCCGAGAGGCCGCCGATCGAACCTTCACCGGACAAGCTTCAAAGCCAGGTCCGGAGGCTGAGGCGAGCACGAGACGTGCGTGGGATGCTCCTCCGATAGAGGATGCCGACAGGTTGTCCGCCACCAACTCCGAGGTGGAGAGCGCCTTGAATCATAGGCGCCGCCGGACAGTTCTTCGTGACACGTGTTTCTCCCAAGAGGCCTTGAATGCCTTTGATTCGGAGATGCGCACTGCGTGCCGCCAAGATGGTCTAGCCGAGCCATGAGCAAGATGTGAAGGACATATGGGTAAGGAAATTTGACGATTATATATGCCAAGAGTCTCGAGACTTAAAATAGTTAGAATAACTGATTTAAGGATCATTTTGTTATGCAGATCTTACGTAAAAGAATACCCGATTGTCCCAAGAGCTGGAAGGGTGCAGGGCCCAACTTGAGGCCACACTAGCCGCCACGGGAGCCACAGAGACCCCTCTCGTAATATACGCTTGAAGATAAATAATTTATGAAGTGCGGCGGGTGTGTAAATCGACAAAACATTGCAGATGGCGCCGACTAGATCCGGACAAGCAACAACTCTTACGCCAGTTAAAGGCTGGCGAGAGTGTGCTTACGAGGGTGCGGCAGGAGAAGAATAACCTCCAAGACGCCAACACCAAGCTGAGTGAGGAACTAAAGGACGTTCGTGCCCAGTTAGCTGATTCCGTAAAGGAGAATCGACGGCTTCGTCGCGGCATTTTCAGTAAGTGCTTGAGCGAATTTTGAAAAGAGTTCGGCGAGGAAGGCCACTAACATAAACATGTTTGTAGGTTTGCTCACGTGTCGCCCCGAGGAGGAGATGCCCGTTCTTTGGGTGATCTTCTTCCCGAATTCGTCTACCGCACGAACGAGTCCGACAGTGATGAAAGGCATCGCCAAGCCTTGTGGCTATCTATCTCCCCGCTCAAGGCCTTGGGAGCTGGGCGGAGCGGCTTCAAGGAGCACGGCGCGCTTCCGGCTATGGAAGATATCGGCTGCCGTCAAGGCGCCAGGGAGGCTGGGCCATGGTGAAGACACGGTACACGGTTGTCGACCCAAACCACATGGCCGAGGTCGGACTGTGGGGCGGATGGGATGGAGATCCTCAGTAAGTTAGTGTACGCCAAGTGGAATTGCCGCCAAGTATTCCCAAAGAAGATTGTAAATTAGATAGCCTATAGATGGCATTGAGGAGGAATTCAATGAGTTGAATTGACTATGTAAAAATATGACATGAAAGAATGCCTTCTAGCCGGATTGTAGATCGTTTGTCGTAGCGGACCTTTTCGCTTCGACCTCCGGACCCAATAGTTCGGAGTGTGTCTGAATACCTTCGTGGTTATATAAGAACCGTGGTATGCATGGAGACAAGGTGTAGGGGTCATTGTTGCTGTATCGCATAAGTGCCCAACTAGTTATGTTATATTACATGGGTAGTAAGAAACATCTTCCAGGAGAATAGTTCCGTTAAGGGTTCCTTTATTTGGGATGCATGCCCTAAAGTGCATGTCGGCTGCTATGAAAGCGAAAATCATCCGGGGCAGATGGTTAAATAGTTAAAATCATCTTTCAGTTCACCGATCGAATATTCCCTTAAGAACGCTAGCTTTCGGCTTCACCCGGCCCGAGGTACACATCCGTCCGACCCGGCAAGAATAATCGCAGAGGTGCTCCTTTACCACCTAGCCGAACAATCGGGAACGTGAGGGGTAAGCACAGAGCCAGCAACCCAACTTGGCCAAAACTTAAGTCATATCGATGCATATAATGGTGAATAAAAGGTACATGCGGAAGTTTAACGATGTGTTGGGCATGAAAGCCCGTATAAATAAGCTTCATTAAAGAAGCCCCGAGTATAATGAGCGCGACACAGGCGCGTCAAGTGTGTCTTGAAAAAAGCGCAAACGAGCCTCTAGAGGCTATAAGAAGAAGAAGAGGAAGGAGAGAAATAAAAGACAGCAAAAAGCAAAAATAAATAATGCGGACAGAGGAAGGAGACGAACTTGGAGTCCGACACTTAGGCGTAGAATCTTCGTAAACGGGCTACGTTCCATGGGTTCGGCTCGAGTCGGTTATCCGATGCGTTTCGCAGACGGTAAGCTCCGCCGGTCGAGGACCTGGTCGATGATGAAGGACCTTCCCATTTGGGCTTGAGTTTGTCCTTTTCTTGTCCGTGAGCGAGAACTAGTTCGCCAACGTTATAAGCTTTGGCCCGCATTTCCTCGCTTTGATATCTTCGAGCTCGCTGTTGATAGAATGCGGAACGAGCTTTTGCCACGTCGCGCTCCTCCTCCAATGCGTCCAAACTGTCCTGCCGATCAAGCTCGGCTTCTCTTTCTTCGTACATGCGCACTCGAGGTGAGTCATGTATTAAGTCGCAGGACAAGATTGCCTCTGCGCCGTACACCATGAAGAATGGTGTGAATCCGGTAGTACGATTCGGCGTGGTCCGCAGCCCCAGTACGGAGTCGAGCTCCTCAACCCAAAGTCGTGTTAGATTCCTTGAGGACCGCACTAGCCTGGGTTTAATGCCGCCATTATTAGACCATTTGCCGCTCGACTTGGCCGTTGGTTTGAGGGTGATAGATCGAGGCGTAATCGAGCTTGATGCCCATGTTTTTGCACCATGATTTGACCTCATCGGCCGTGAAGTTGGTGCCATTATCGCGATGATATCGTGGGGACACCGTAACGGTGCACTATCCTCGATATGAAGTCTATCACCGTCCGGATTCGGCCGCTTTTAACGAGCTTGGCCTCTATCCATTTGGTGAATTTATCCACCATGACCAATAGGTATTTTTGCTTGTGGGTTCCTCCCTTGAGGGGTCCAACCATGTCAAGCCCCTGCACCATGAACGGCCGGTGATGGGTATAGTTTTAAGGACGGTGGGTGGCATGTGGCTTTGGTTAGCAAAAGCTGGCAGCCGATGCATCGTTGGACTAAGTCCTGCAGATCCGCCTGGTCGGCCAATAAAATCTGTCTGAAGGCCTTGCCTACAAGGGCCGGGCTGCGGCGTGGTGCCCACCCAGTCCGGCATGAATTTCAGCCGGAGGTTTCGCCCTTCCTCTTGAAGATACACCTTTGAAGGACTCGGTAGTGCTTTTCTTATAAAGCTCTCCTCATGGACTTTGTAGGCTTTAGAGCGCCAGTATTATGCAGCGGGCCTCATTTTGGTCTTCGGGAGTTCTGCCTAGTTAGGTAGACTAGGAATGGTTTCGGCCCACGGGCGATAACCGCCATTATTTCGTGAGCAGAGGGTGTTATCTCGAGGCGAGCCTCCGGTTATGTCGAGTGTTCGCGTCAGAAAGGCGGTTGGGTCCGGATTGATATTGCGGACTCCTTCCCATAGTACGGATGGCTTAAACACCTGCTCGAAATATATTGGGTGGGGCGGCATCGCGTTTTGCACCGATCGCGCTAATATATCCGCTGCCCGGTTGTTGTCCTGTGCTATATGATGAAATTCGAGCCCTTCAAACCGTGGACATTTTTAGGACCGCATTGCGGTATGCTGCCATTTTCAATCTTTAGCGCCAAAGTCTCCGCTTATTTGAGATATTGCGAGGTTCAATCCTCGCGCACCTCTAGGCGTTGAATGCCCATGGAGATCGCCATCCGGAGGCCGTGCGTAAGGGCCTCGATTCGGCCGCGTAGTTGGAGTCCGTATACATTATCTCAAGGGCGATTGGACGTGTCCCCGGTTGGGGACGTCGGACGACGCCACCCCTGTGCCGCCAACATTTTGGAGCCGTCAAAGTGCATGATCCAATTGAGTATGCTTCGTCCTCTTTAGGGAGTTCGGCGGTCCATTCGCCACGAAGTCGGCCAAAACCTGCGACTTAATAGCTCGTCGTGGCTTATAAGTTATATCGAATGGAAGGATCTCTATGGCCCATTTAGCAATCCGCCCGTCGCGTCATGCGTTGTTTATAATGTCGTTAAGAGGTACTTGAGGCTACTGTTATCGAACACTCTTGGAAGTAGTGTCGCAGCTTCCGGATGCCATGAACACCGCATATGCTATCTTTTGATAGTGTGGGTACCGGACTTGCATGGAGTTAGGACAAGGACACATAATAAACCGGTTTTGAACAGGGAACCGTGTCCGTCCGCTTTCGCTCGACAACGAGCACCGCTACCGACAACTTGATGTGTTGCGGCGATATATAATAGCATTGGTTCGCCCACGTTGGATGCGCCAGACCGGATTTGTTGCCAAAATGGCCTTTATTTCTTCGAGTCCGGCCGGGCGGCATCCGCCCACTCAAGTGTTCGGTGCGGCGGAGGAGGCGGTAAAGAGGTAATGCCTTTTCTCCTAAGCGGAGATAAAGCGGCTTAGAGCCGCTACACATCCCGTCAATTTTGTATTTGTTTGAGGTCCATTGAATATCCAATTGTGACAGAGCTCGAATCTTGGCTGGGTTTGCTTCAATTCCTCTACGGACACAATGAAGCCCAGAGCTTTTCGCCCGGGAACGTCAAGACGCATTTTTCCGGATTGAGCTTGATGTCATATTTTCAAGATTGTCGAATGTGAGCCTCAAGTCGTCTACTAGAGTTTCGACGTGCTTGGTTTTGACGACCACGCCATCTACATATGCTTCCACCGCTTTGCCGATCTGGTTTGCCGACATGTCCGAATCATGCGCGATATGTTGCGCTGCGTTTTGAGCCCAAAGGGCATTGTGTTGAAGCGAACGGGCCGTATGGAGTGATGAATGCTGTTGCGGCTTGGTCTGCTCCGCCATCTTGATTTGGTGGTAGCCGAGTACGCTCGAGGAAGCACAATGAGTCGTGTCTCTGAAGCGCCAATGATTTGATCAATTCGAGGAGGGAAGGGATCCTTGGGGCAAGCCTTATTAAGGTCTTTGAAATCAACACATAGGCGCCTGGATTTATCCTTCTTGGTACCATCACCGGGTTCGCTAGCCACCCGGATGTTTTATATCTCGATGAATCCGGCCTCCAAAAGTTTGGCTAGCTCCTCTCCCATGGCCTGTCTCTTGGGTTCTGAAAAGCGCCAAGAGCCTGTTTGATCGCTTGAATCCTTTTAGGATATTTAGGATGTGCTCGCCGCTAACGTGGGATTCTGGCATGTCCGAAGGGTGCCGTGCAAAGATGTCCCGCTTTTCTTGTAGAAATTCTCGTGGTCGGCGTCTACATCGGGTTTAATTGTGCCCCAATGGAGGCCGTCTTTGCAGGTCCGCTGGTGGACTTGGAATTTGACTATTTCATCCGTTGGTTTAAAAGAGGTGGACTTGGACCTTTATCAAGTATCACGTCGTCCCTGTTCACCGTGGAGCGATCGCGGTGAGTTCTTCTACCGCTAGGGCTTCGGATAGTGCCTCGAGGGCTAGTGCGACTGTCTTATTTTCGGCGCGGAGTGCTATGTTCGGATCACTAGCGAGAGTGATGATTCCGTTGGGACCGGCATTTTGAGCTTCATGTACCCATAATGGGGTATAGCTTGAAAAATTGTGAATGCCTCTCGTCCTAATAAAGCATGATATCCATTGTTGAACGGGCCACTTGAAATGTGACCTCCTCGGACTGTAATTGTCCGTGAGCGAACACTACGCCCAGCGTGATTTTTCCTGTGCAAAGATGCTTCCCTACCGGGATTATTCCTCTAAAGGTTGTGCTGCTTCGCTCAATGCGGTTCCATCTATTCCCATTTTTCGAGGGTTTCTCATAGATGAGGTTTAGTCCGCGCCCCATCCATGAGTACCTTAGTAAGGCGAAAGCCGCCTACTATTAATGAGGACCAATGCGGCCGGTGCCCGGCAGTTCGAATTTCGTTCAATCCGGGCATTGAAGGTAATAGCTGTGTCCTCCATGGATTTATTGTTGCTACTTGGTAGACTTCGCAAGATTGCGAGTTATCGTTTTCGCATGTTATTTGATGCGAAAGTCTCCAAGACTGATAACACCGTCTTGGTGTTCTTTGGGCTGGGATTCGAAGCTAAAAGCTCTTCGCCACTTTTGGCCACCGCCGTAGTATCCAACATGCTCAAGGCTATGAGTTGGAGTGGCGCCCTCGTGCTATGAATTTTGCAGGTCCGTTGAGCCAACCCTCCAAGACGGTTTCGCACTTTTAGGGGTTTTGGTTTTTGGTATTCAACCCGTGTGCTTGATAATGATGCACCCTTTTGTTCCGGACTAGGGATGTATTCGGGGCGGATTATCCCAAAATTTACTTTCGGTTTTCGAGCGCTCTCCATCGACAAGACTTTTATACGATGGTCACCAAGTCGGCAAAGCGTGTAACCGTGACGACTTATGGCGTTTAGGATTCCCTTGTCCGTGCAATTATTGCAGAAGATTGGTATTAAGGTCCTCCTCTCGGCAGTCCTTTATCCTGCTCATAACGGGAGGAATCTAGCCCAAGAATGATGTACTTGTTTGGCGGGCTCTTGCCGAATTCGAGAGAGATCGCTGATGTTTGGGTGGGCGGGTGGCACTAAATCCGAACCCTGTCCAATTTAGGACTCAAGGGCCGGGAAGTTTCCGAACTCGGAAGTTTGGATTTTTGAGTGCTATCCATCGAGTCCGACCGCCGTCGACTTTAAGTTCGAGGCTTGATCGACATCCGCCCCTCCGCAGAATCGCATGGAGGGATCGAATCCGGACGTAGCTAGTCCTTAAGATAGGAGAAGAGTCGCCGCATTGCTCCTCTATTACAACAACATGATGGGTAGCACAGGGAGAGTTGATCTCTCGGATCGGTTTAGGCCCGATCCGGTCGTGTCTGTGGCGACTCCCAGAGGCGATGCGATCCAAGAGCTCGTTTACGGAGGAGAGCTCGATCGGATCTAACTGTTCGGCAAGTTCTGAACTAATATGGAGATTGGTTTCGATGACTCGAGAGGTCATCGTCGGCGCGGTGGCCGAACTAGCGGCCATGAGAAAGCCGCCTAGCTGAAGAGTCTGACCAGTGGCCAAGGCTTCTTTGGCGATGGTATCGTCTTTAAAGACGAGATGAGGCATCCTACCTGATGGCGACGTCACATAGGAACTCTCAATGAAAGCATCAATGTCGGTGTCAAAACCGGCGGATCTCGGTAGGGGTCCCGAATGCGTCTAGGCGGATGGTAACAGGAGACAAGGGCATGATGTTTTTACCTGTTTCGGCCTCTCGATGGAGGTAATACCCTACTCCGCTTGATTAATATTGATGATATGGGTAGTACAAGAGTAGATCTACCACGAGATCAAGGAGGCTAAACCCTAGAAGCTAGCCTATGGTATGATTGTTGTTCGTCCTACGGACTAAAACCCTCCGGTTTATATAGACACCGGATAGGTTAGGGTTACACTGAGTCGGTTACAATGGTAGGAGATCTACATATCCGTATCGCCAAGCTTGCCTTCCACGCCAAGGAAAGTCCCATCCGGACACGGGACGAAGTCTTCAATCTTGTATCTTCATAGTCTTGGAGTCCGGCCGTGAGGATAGTCCGGCTATCCGGACACCCCCTAGTCCGGGACTCCCTCAGTCTTCCTCCTAGTTATTCCCTTGGAAAAAATGTACAACACCCACAACGATGTTCGACACCCAGCCATCCCCTAGCGACCAAGCTTGAAGAACCACTGCGGCGTCCCCGTCGCCGGTTGGCGCCCTCGCCAGCCGTCCTCGTCGCCGGCGCAGCTCGCCAGATGCATCTCAATGTGTCTCGCACCCCCTGGATGCAGCTCCGCCGCCCGCACTTGCCATGGATGCAACCGCGCCCGCCGCCATGGATGGATCTCGCCCTCGCCGCCCTTGCACGCCATGGATGCAGCTCCGCGATTGATCGTTCCAAAGAATAGAATTGCCCGTTGTAGCATTTTTCGTTATCGATCATAGCAAAATGGAGACACGGTTGTAGCATCTTCTTGGGACGCTCGACGGTCGTGAAATGACGCTTAATCGGTTCCAAAGAAACAACTATGCCTATTGTAGCAAAAAATGATGCCGGATGTAGCAAAAAACCGGGGTGCATTTGAGGTGCTGGCTCCAGCAAAAATGCCTCGTTGCCGGCTCCAGCAAAAATCATTGATGAATGTAGCAAAACTCGTTGGTGCTTGTAGCAAAAAGAAAAAGACCTCACTAGTTTCTCATGAACGATGAAAAGAAAAGGATGTGGTAGCAAAAAAACTCGCCGGTCGTAGCAAAATTTGATGACGATTGCAGCTAAAAAAGACCAGCCAATTCTCATGAACGATGAAGAAAAAGATGGCGGTAGCAAAAAAAACTCATCGGTTGTAGCAAAAATTGATGCCGATTCCAGCAACCACGGTGGCTGGTTCCAGCATGGGTGGGCGTTGGTTCCAGCACGTGGCGACAACGGCCATGGCGGAGCTCGCCAGAGCTGCGGCTGCAACCAGATGCGTGGTGGCTCCTCCGTCGCACATCACCGAGGTCGCCGCGGCTCGCGGTTGCCATGAAGCAAAAAGAAGAGATGGGATCGAGAGACGGAGATAGAAGAGACACCCGTGTGAGAGGATAAGGCTAGCGGGACGCAGACGTGGGCCAGCCAGCCCACGTGAGCCGTGGTCGTGGCACCCCTGCGTGAAAGGACCCAGCGCGATCTGAATGCACGCGACCGGCCGAAACGCTCGGCCGGCGCACCGTAGGGTAACGTTTCCCAAAATAATAAGGCTGGCAATCTATACCAAAGTTAGAGCAAATCTGGCCGAACCAGATCAAAATCAAATTCCGATTCCCAATAGGGAATATTTTTTATTAAAGAGAGAGAATTTTTCTTCCTTTCGTCGTCCGACCGACCGGACATAGAGGGGCCAAGCAAACGCGAAGATACGGAAACAGCGAGGCTCGCCGACTAGGGTTTGCGCTGCTCCTCTCTCCCGTCCCCGCCGACGCCGACCAGGCGCCGCGATGCCGCAGTCCGTCCTGGTCGATCGCGCGACCAGCGAGTCGCTCATCGGGCCCGACTGGTCCCTCAACCTCGAGATCTGCGACATCCTCAACCACGACCCCTCGTGAGCCCTTCTTCGCCCTCCCCTTTGCTATCCACATGTCTGCTTTGATCGTTCACGGCATCGTCGGCATGGAGTGGTGCTCGTGGTCGTGGCGAGAGGTACTGTGCTTAATTGGGACGGGGTCTGGTCTGTCCCGCTGCTATTCTGTGGTAGTCTCCCCATGATTTTGTAGGATGGAGGTCGGGGTGACGCTTGTGGTAAACATGGGGCGAGGGCTCAGACTGGAATGATTGATCGATCCTGTTGTCCTGCAAAATTCAACTGAGGTTCAATCTATTTTTGTGGTACAGAGTAGACATGGAGTGAATGCGATTTTTTTCACTAATCACTATTCACTGGTAAGTAAAGAAAATGAAATTAAGGAATCCATGCCCTGTCCAGGTTAATTAAATCTACAGTTGAGATGCCAGTTTAGTGTGAATTTTGTTTGGAGATGCAATACACCCGAGTTATCTGCACTCCTGGCTCGCCTGCTGGTGCCAAAAGATCTCCCATCTTCTTGCCACAGGATAGCATATACCGTGCCTAGTCAAGGAATGACAAGGATTGGGGTCTTGATGGGAAAATGTGACATGGTCAGCTCTTTCCAATCACTGTACCAATGTTATAGCTGATATATTGTCCTGTGACCTTTTGAAGTGAATATGAACAAGCTGTTCAGTAGCAGCTAGTAATGGTACTGGAAAAGGATAAGAAAACTTGCATGGAGTGGAAGAAACAAATATTCGATAACCAGGATTTTAGTGGCCTGTGCCAGCGAATTTTGAGGACTCCTTGTTAGTTTTTTGACTTCGTATAGATGATGAATGTAATAATCTTGACCTGTTGAGCTGTTCATGAAGCTTGTGCAGTAAGTGCATGTTCCATCAAAATAGATAATCACCGGGTACGAGTAGCATTGATGTTTCAAAGCCGTAGGGGCTTTGAAGAAATCACGAGGATTTTGGTCTGAGGCTTATAAGTTGTACTAAAGTTGAGACACTTATTTTGGGACGGAGGGAGTATTAGACAGTCTCGGACCAAATGTTATTTTAGCTCGTGTGCCAGTTATTTGCTATATTGTTGCATGGTATGCCGTATTTAACATTTTCACTACTAGTATATTCTCTCATACTTTATGTGCACATAGGCAAGCTAAAGATGTAGTCAAGTCTATCAAGAAACGGATTGGACACAAGAACTCAAAGATCCAGCTCCTCGCACTAACAGTAAGTATCATTTTGTGCACTCGTATCTTTATCTCCATGATAATGCAAAGTTCTGTACATCTTTTAGTATTACTTACATATGAATTGATTAATGACTCCATATTGGGTGCGTCATGTTATGGCTTGGTGGTGATTTCGGAATGATAAGTTGGCTAGAAGCTAAACTAGGATGAAGCTAGGTAGCCATAATAATGTGAAGCGGAGAATCTCATGTAATGATCAATGATTGACAGTTAGCCAGAGCCAAAAAGACATTGAAGAGGCTCCAGTCAGCACTTCAACATCATCGTATGTCAAATGGTTCATGCTTGAATAGCATCTTAAAGATGGGTGTGATGGTGAATACAAGTTTGTTTGGATTGCGGATATTAGGAGTGGTCTAGGTAACAGATTCAGAAGAATTTATGAGGGAGAACATAATGGGCTATGTAACGTAGCCTTGTCATTTGTTAGTTTCCTTAACCTATGCTGAGCAGTATCTTGTATCTCTGTATCTGCTGTGCATAGTGCTAGTTGGAAAGTCATACTTGTGGTTTATTTGTTCTGTAATCTAATCCCAAGTAAGCTAAGCAAGCCTGTACTGAAGTACTTTATTTTATTTCCCCTTTTTAGCTTCTGGAGACGCTGATTAAAAATTGTGGAGATTTTGTTCACATGCATGTTGCTGAGAGAGATATACTCCATGAAATGGTGAAGATTGTTAAGAAAAAGGTCTGCCTGCACATTAGTATTCTGTCTCACAATATAATATTAAGAATAAGATCTCAGTTTTGATCTCCCTTTTGTTTTGTAGCCTGATTATCATGTAAAAGAGAAGATACTCATTTTGATTGACACCTGGCAAGAAGCTTTTGGTGGTGCTCGTGCAAGATACCCACAATATTATGCTGCATATCAAGAACTGCTGGTATTATTCACTTTAAGTATGCTGACATTTGGTTCATCTTCCTTTACTAGATCAGATTAAATCGGTTGTACAATTTTTTTGAGCATTTCTTAAGCCAACATTCATCAGTAACATGAAAAATCTGTGCTCTAGTGTACATCATACATTTTCTCTTTGATATATGAAGCTTCCTTCAACTTATCATAGTGTCGCTCTCTGATATACCAGCGTGCTGGAGCCGTATTTCCTCAAAGGTCAGAGAGTTCTGTGCCAATCTATACTCCACCACAAACTCAACCTCTACAGAACTACCCTCCTCCTGCTTTACGTAATACTGACTATCGGCAAGAGGCACCTGAATCATCTTCAGTGCCAGAAGTATCTACACTAAGGTACATTATCTTCATGAACCTAGTGATCATGCAGGCACGGATAAATGATGCTCAGAACTAATGTGAACTATGTCCATTATCTTGTGCGCATTTGAATGATGACAGTATTGATTGCTGACATACTGCTAATCCCTTTGCTCATTAATATACTATATGCAATTTGCCTCCAAAATTTATGTAATTGATATGATGACAGTATGTGTACATTATTATTTCCATTAAGATCATTTTATAGGGAAGTGTTACGGCATAACCTAACCAGAACCGTAAGATATTATGTATTAATTTAAGGTGATGCACAAATATATGAGACCTTAAATACTGAAATGCTTCCTCTTTCCAGAGCTTGAATGTGTGCCTTTTACTGTACAGTAATTTTCTAGTTATATCCGTTATTTGGACCTGTAATTGCTTTTAGTTTCCTTTCCAATTCTGTAACCACAGTGTCATCAGCACTGTGGTTAGCAGTGTACTACTTTGAAGTCTTTGAGTTCCCTTTTATAAGAATGTTTCAAATTTGCAAAACTTTTTCTCCAGTGTGACAGAAATTCAGAATGCAAGTGGCGTCATGGATGTTCTCTCAGAGATGTTAAATGCTATTGATCCTGGTAACAGAGAGGTATTTCACTGCTCATTGCCTACTCACATGCTGTAACAATATGTGGTTCATAAAATGATCCAATGACCAGTTTTGTTGCGGAAAGTTAATGCAGGAAAAAATAACACCATCCTACATGGCTGTGTTGAATTTTTATTTCTTAAAGTTGGATATGTATACTGCCATGTTTCAGAGTCTAAAAGTTCTTAACACCGGACTATATAAACCATAGTATTTCTAGTTATATGATTTAGATGTCAGGTCAGTATATTGCTTAATTGTAAATCTGTAATGAACATGCAGGGTCTAAGGCAGGAGGTCATTGTGGACCTTGTGGACCAATGTCGTTCTTACAAGCAGAGAGTGGTTCAGCTCGTCAACACGACCTCGTAAGTTTCTTCTGTGGTGTCCGGCTGTTTAAGCAGCATATGAACTACATGGAATCGGGTTGTGGAAATGTAGGATATGCATTTTTCCGACCTAATTAATAGTTTTGATAACCCACTAACTGCCTTTGCTACCAAATTCATTCTGATGTCCTCTTGATAAAACTGAGGGAAAGAAGGACGCACAATGCTGTGAATATCTATGCTAAATGCTATCCAATTATACACCTTTGTAGTTTCTTGACAAAATTTCTGGAATCTCTCGAGTTCTCTCTATTCTTCTTTGCTACATAGAACACCATATACAAGGACCTTTGGCCGACTATTACTAACATACGCAGCTCAATATACAACACCACCACCCCTCAAGATGGGATTTCAAGGCTATTCCCTCATAAATCCGCTCTTTGATGAGAAAGTATATATCACCACATGCAATATTCGTCGTTGTTGTTGCCACACAGAATCTTCAACCGCCATTTGGCCACCAGCCTGACCTCTGGTAGAAGATCTCTCATCCGTAATATCTTGAAACACACTGGCATGGCTCCATATTCTGCTCTGGAGGTAGATCAGGACACCACCAAGATACTGAGTAACCTCCAACAAAGACACACAATACTGATGTTGATTTCCTATCTGGCCCAATCAGCATCACAATAGCAACCAACGTCCAGGTGATAATTTCTTCCTTCCCCTTTGAGTGATCCAAGCCCCACATATTCTTCTCAAGGGCTGTCAACTCTTCCAACATAGCCTGATACAACTAGGGATCTGCTTTGCTGTTCTCCAATCAGTTGGGACTACTGTAGATTTGGTAAAGCGATGAAGGCTTTGTACTCTGGTGACAGTGATTCATATGATACATAGCTGGCTATATCATTCTCAGAGCCATATCTGGAATCCTGTCCCTCCTTGTACTGTGGCTCATCACTCTCGCCACACTGACCACTGCAAGCTCACTTCCCCAGGAACTCTTGCCAGCTGCTGATCCATGTGCAGCTGGCGTCAGCAGACAAATCACTGCTGACCAAGCTGGAGTTTGTTGACAAAGTTGCTGCATTCAACTGGATTCACCGCTTTCCTATTGGACCCTCTTGGTCCTAACTTGTACGGTGGCGGCGAGACACATGCCTCCTTGGTTGGATCAAGTGCCGCTGGCACAGTGAGCTCTGATACTCTTCTCTGCTATATGCATACAACACCAAAACATGAATCTACCGCTACTACTAACACACAGTGCTCAATAATATATTGCTAGTTTTGATGCAATAATTTAAATAAGCTTGCATTCACTCCCTAAGTACTCCTAAAACTGCTCTTTATTGTAATTAATTCCTGAATATATTAGTTTGTGTCATGGTACTTCACCCTAATCTCTACATTTTTAGGCATGTGACTTTACAGAACTAATTGGCAACTTCTTAGGAATAATTGGCAACTTCTCAGGAATAATTGGCAACTTCTTATTGGCGTGTTCAGATCAGAAATATATAGAGAAATTGTGGTGGTAGTACCACCAATCCACTATTTGTCTAATTAAACAGAAATACACAACGGAAAGAAAATATATTAGCTAGTTCAGCCCTGTAGGTAATCATTACTACTATAGACATCTTTTTTGTGGGGATACTATATGCATACTTCAGCTATGTTCTAGTCCAAAATTTATATCTGATACTGTATTACTGTGTTATGTTTGAGATACATCCATTTATGTACATGACTGTATTATTTGCTGAAAATTGGGCGACTGAACTCATGTTTGCTGGTTGCTTTTTCCGTAACTAGATTTCACAATGTAGCTTTGTATTACTGATTGAATTTCTGTAGTCTGTTGTGTTCGTATGAGTACTTATTATGATATGGTTCTCTTAACTATTTCCATGCATTAAATTGTCACAGCGATGAAGAGCTGCTAAGCCAGGGCCTTTCATTGAATGATGATTTGCAGCGTGTTCTAGCAAAACATGATGCAATTGCTGCAGGCATAGCTGTTCGGGTAGAAAAGCCAAAACCACCACAGGCCCCTGCGAATAGTTCCCCACCAGCAAAGCCAGAGGGGCCAAAAGAGCCAACTCAAAGGTTGTGTTATCTTATACCAAGCATCCTGTTTTAATCAATTTATGCTACTCTCCTGAAATGATGCATGCATAATGCGGGTTCAGAACTCTTGAAACAGTATTGGAATGATTAAAATAGTAGAGTACTGCATTATGCTCTGACTGACTTCTTGATTATATACCGTCTGAACCTGTCAGGTCTTCTGAAGCTGCCGGTAAGGTTTCTCCATTTGAGCAATTAGCACTTCCTGCCCCTCCATCATCCAGCACCTCAAAGCCTCCTGGAGAAGCATCTGTTGGTCCTAGTATTGACCTACTCAGTGGAGATGATTATTTCAAGCCAGAACCTGTGAATTCCCAAGCCCTTGTTCCTGTTGGCAATTCCCCTGCAGCTTCTGCTTCGGGCCACAATACCTTAGATCTTGTAGACATGTTTTCGCAAAGCGATGCTAGCAATAACAATCACAACCCTGTTATATCATCCCCAATATTGAACTCAAATCCTAATCTCTCGGCACCACAAGCATATCCTGCTCCACAGCATCCTGTTCCACCACAGCAGTCTTCATTTTCCAATGGGTTGACCTCCAATACAATCCCAAGTTATGGTCAAGGTTCTGACCTAAACTCAGCAAGTTCGTGGAATGGGCAGCTTGCTCAAGGAATGAATCAACCACAGCAGGCACCAAATTATGGTACATAACACTATCTTCTATAGTTAGAATATGACCTTCTAATATGTTATTTAGTACTCCCTCCGTCCCACAATATAATATGTTATTACAACTAGTATGTGAGTATATCGGTTGTAATAACATCTTATATTATGGGATGGAGGGAGTAGTATCTATGTTTGGTATCTACTCCCTCGGTATCAAAATATAAGACGTTTATGACAATGTCAAAAAACGTCTTATATTTTGATACAGAGGGAGTAGTTCTTACAAAATTTGTTTTGTAAATGCTATTTATGCACTACAAGTTTTTCGAGAGAGTAGCGTGGACTCTTGTTTTTGTTTGTCCGCCAAATATTTCTGTAGCTTTGCCTCTGTTTACGGCATGTACAAGGCTGTCCTCAGCTGTAGGTACTTTGTGATTGACAGGTCAAGATGATCAAAGCAGCGACCTCCCACCACCACCCTGGGAAACTCAGCCTGCAGAAAGCGATCAGTTCCAAGCTGGTCAACCTGACAGGTTTGCAATGCCACCAGGACAATTGGGAGGCATTCCACCCCAACCTGTTCAAGTTGGTCAGCCTGGGCAAGTTTCACTGTCGCAACCATTGCTGACTGGACAACCAGGCGGGATGCAGTTTCCACCAGGATATGTGGATCAGCCTGGGGCTCAACATCTGCAATCAATGCCAAACACGCAATATGGGGGCATGTATCCTTCAATGCAAGGCAACCAAGCAGGCGGCATGTATCCCCAACAGATGGCAGGAGATATCTACCAGCAACAGATGTATGGTGGGCAGATGGCGGCCGGCTATGGCTATGGTCAGCAGCCTGGAGGCTACTATCTCCCAAATGCTGCATACGGGTATCCCAGTGCAAACGAGCTTTCTCAGAGAATGAATGGACTTGCCATGCAAAACAACGGTTTGTATGGCACACCCGCGTCTTCTTCCCTTCATCAGCAAGCTAATAGGCCAGCAAGACCAGAAGATTCACTCTTTGGTGATCTGGTCAGCATTGCCAAAACAAAGCCTAGCAAAACTGCAGCTAATAAGGCCGGTGGCTTATAAAGATGAATGGAACCCTCTTGTTAGTACCATTTCTGTCACAGCGATAGCTTCTGCTCATAGTACATAAGTTCTTTGGAAAGTTCCCCTATTGGGGAGTAGTAGGTGAGTTATAGATTTTGAGATTCATAGCAAGTGTGGTTCGGTATAATTCTATTTTGTTTACTCAGAAGCAGTTATATTTTGTTCACTTGTCGCAAGCGCAGAGTTCTCGTGAATCATCAGAAATTCTTTTGTACATACAGTCAGTTTCTTTTGGTCTCGGGCAGCATTTGCGGAGTAATTATTGTATTTGTGATGCTTTGTGATGAGCAGCTTGCAGTTGTGGAATTATGCAACTGTGGTACTTGCTAAGCATATTTTATCTTGAGAAAGGTATATTTTTCGTCCCTCAAGCTTACCAAAAGTTTACAGTTGGTTCCTTTCCTAGGCGACATTTGGTCCGTCAAGATTATCGAGGGAAACCAGCCACATGTCCCCATTTTTTTCCTCCTTGAAACTGGATTAGAGAGGAAAAACCAGTCACATGTCCCCATTTTTCCCCCTTCAGCTGCGCAATCTATCGCCATGGAAAAACGGCCGCCACCTGCACCCTACCTCCACCCAACAATTCGTTTATGTTGCAGGCTGTTAGGTATAGTTTAACAAGTGATGGTTTGCTAATTAGCCAACCGACCTGGCAGTTTGTATGCATGTACTTGTGGAAAAAGAAAGAGTAACACAATAGATGTTCTACACACTAAGACCTTCTTTAGTTTACAGAAATTTTGTA
Source organism: Aegilops longissima (assembly GCA_021605205.1). Taxonomy (NCBI): domain Eukaryota; kingdom Viridiplantae; phylum Streptophyta; class Magnoliopsida; order Poales; family Poaceae; genus Aegilops; species Aegilops longissima. The sequence continues at coordinate 6,465 of JAHIAM010007420.1, read as the reverse complement.
GAAATTTTGAAGGATGGGAACTTTTTAGGACAAAAAATAAATCTTTGGAGCTCTTTGGTTTGTAGGAATGAGTTTCTATTCCTATGTAGGATAAGAATCAATCCTTCCCATTTCAAAGAAAAAAACATTAGCCTAGACCAATGAAAAATTCTTACCGTATGTGTGCCATACGACATCGATTTTCCTATAGAAATTGAGATAATATGTCATCTCATCTCTTATGATATTCCTATCCTATAAATCAAGGAAGACCTAAAGACGTCTACCTCTATTCATGATTTGTTGTTTTTGTGGTTGTTAAAATAAGTTGCCCTCTTTTTAGTTTATTTTAGAAGCCGATCCTAAATTCTATTGAAGCTTCTAAACTAGTTAATCCATAACGTTTACTAGTTTAGAACCCACCACTATAAAAAAAAACCCTACTTTACGAGGCTAAAAAATGGAGCGGCTTCATGAATCTTATCGTAAACTGTCAAAAGAACTGTGTCTAAAGGGGCTCCGACGCGGCGTTCGGCCAGATCTGGGCCTAGTCGGCGAGGGCCGCGGTCGGCTTGGGCTGCGGGCGTCCGTCCCTACCGTGGCCTCGGCTAGTGGTGGTGGAGGCGCAACGGCGGTGGCTGGTGGGCGTGCTGGTCGGGATCCAGTCGCCCCGCCGGCTGGACGATGACGGCAGGGCAGATGGGCTCCCTGGTGAGTATTCTTGGTGTTCGGCGGCTGTACTTGGGGTCCCCCTTGCCGGTGATCGGGTCTGTGTCGGTGGCCTTGCGTGGTGCTGCGTCGGCCGCCACGGTGGGGCGGCACAGGGGTGTGTTCTGTGGGGAGGCTGGCTGGAGGGATGGGTGGCGCCGACGTGCTCGGGACCCCGTCACTGGCACGGGGGTGTGCCGGTACGGATGCGTCCGCTCCCCCACCTCCCCCTTTCCACGGCCGCATGTTGGCAGTCGCAGCTCCAACGATGTTCAAGGCAGGATGTATGCTGCGGTTCGTCGACCAGTGGTGTTCCTTTGGTGCAAAGTTGATCTCTTTGGATGGTCTTGGGGGTGTCTGGATGTTGGGCGGTGGCCCTCGCGGCGGGAGGCGTGGCGTTCGGGGGCGGAACCTGCGTCTCAGGTGCGGGCGGGCAACCATGATTTCGTGGGGGACGTGGCTGCGGGTGGTTGGCAGAGCATGGGTGTGTCTGTGGGGTGCGAGCACCGGGGTTCATCACTTGCCCAGTCCTTTTCTGGCCGTCGGTGGCGGCGTCGGTGGACGTCGCATCCTTCTTGAAGGCTCCGTCGCGGTGCTCCCACCCCCTGCGTCGCTTCGGGTGAAAACTTGATCTGCGGATCGAAAGGTGGCGGCTATCCGTGGTTGTACCCTTCTCGGAGGCACCGTCTTGGAGTCCTTGCTTCGTCATGGTCCATCTTACCCCCTCAGTGGCTTCAAGTGGTTCTTCGTAGCTCATATTTTGTTTGCTTGGTTGTGTCGGAGTGGTGTGATGGTGCTCAACACCTTCGTATCTAGCCTTGGGTGTGTTCATTGTGTATCATGGTGGTGTGTGTTTGTTCAGCTCGCTCAGATGTATGTGATGATGTTTGCTTTATACTCCCTCCGTCCCATAATATAAGAACATTTTTAAAACTAATGTAGTGTTAAAAACGTTCTTATATTTTGGGATAGAGGGAGTATAATATAAAGCGGGGAAAACCCTTTTTTGGTAAAGTTGCCGTCACACAATGAACTTGCCATAGTCTTCTTGTCTAAGTTGTCATGGTATCTGTATCATTTTTCTTTTTTTGCAAACGGGCAACAACTTTTAAGACAAAACCTTTTTATCCGAAACATATACGTAGATCTAGTATCGAAGCTCTAGTGGAAACAAAACCATGTGTGAAAACGGATGGTAAATCAGATATGCCATTTGGAAATTAAAATACTTTTAAAGTTTCAGAAACAGCATTTATATTCAACTAAAAAAGTACTCCCTCCTTTCCAGTTTATAGGGCTTATCTCAAAATTTTAGTTTTTCCATTTTATAAGGCTCAATTTGGTTGTTTCCCATCACATGTTCAGATTTCAAGGTGTATTAAATCATTACATGCAAGTATTAAGAGAAAATTGACCAATGCATGTAATTTATGCATGCATGCATTGCAATTAATGCATTGGTAAACATACTTTTTTTAGGAAAACAAGAGCATTAATTGGGTGCTTTTGCAAACTTCAAAAAGTATTCCACCACTCACCATCTACCTTGGTTGGTGAGATTTTTGAATTGAGCCTTATAAACCGGAAAGGAGGGAGTACTACGTTTTCCCCCCGAAACCTTTGTGCCCCAGAGCCGTTCGACCGCGCCACCCCCCAAATCTTCGACCCCTTCGAGCCCGCCATTCCCTCCCCCATCCCCCCACAAAACCTCCGATCCCCGGCCGTCTGCCACCCGGGGAGAGGTCGGTTACAAACGACGGATATCAGGAGGGTAGTGCGGGCGAGAGCAGGCGACGCCGCGCAGGGAAGGAGAGTCGCCGCCCTCTCCTCCCCGCCGGCGGCCGACCACCACGGGCGAGGCGGGAGACGCAGGCCGCCGCCCCTCTCCTCCCTCCTGGCTTCCCCACGGCGGGCAGTTCTCTCTCGCCGTTTCCTCGTAGTCGACCCCCGCCGTGAGCGAGGAAGAGGTGCGCTGGCTACCTCGCGGCAGGAAGGAGACGCGCTTCGCGTTGTGCTCTCCTCCCTCGCGGCATCTCCGCTGCCGCCGTTGCTTCCCGGCTTCCCCTGGCCGTTCGCTTCCCTTCCCCGGAGCCTCCTCTTCTAGGATCTGCCTCACCTACGCTTCTCCAGTAAGGTACTGTTGTGATGTATTGATGATAATTTTGTATGCCCCTAATGTGACAAGATGGTTAGGAGGATAGGTAAGATGAGCTTGCCACTACTAGAAAAACCGCTACTAATGGCGCACCTAATTTGGCCATTAATGGCGCATCACTGGTGCGTCATTACTAGCACGCCATTAGTAATTTTTACTAATGGCGCACCAGTGGTGCGCCATTAGTATAAACTACTGATCGCCATTAGTATGCCTCCCGGGGCCATGTATACCAGTGCTTTATATACTAATGGCGCACGACCACGGGATGCGCCATTAGTAAACCGCGACATACTAATGGCGCACTGACCAGTGATGCGCCACATACTAATGGCGCACTGTCATGTGATGCGCCATTAGTATGAATATTAGGTTTTTTTTTTGTTTTTTGCACAGGTTACAAAATGTATGATTTGACAAAATATAGACAGCACACATCAACAACAGATTCATCGAATACAATAGAAGATTAGTCTTTGAATACAATTCATCATATTAGTCTCCGAATACAATTCATCATATTAGTCTCCGAATTGAAAAGACCGAACAAAGATAGAACATTATATTACAAGTCTCGAGACCGCGAGTAGCGAGTTTGTCTTCACATTACAAGTCGATATCGATCATCTAAACTACCATCACATAGAAGAGAGCTGCGGTCATCACGATGAGCATCATCACGATGAAACTCGCCTTCATCCGGTTCCTCCAACGCCCTCCCTCTCCCGCTAGATAGCGGGCGATCTAGATTCGCCTCGGCCCTAGTGGTGTACCTTTGTAACTCATACCGCTGAATCGGTGAACCTGTCTCCGACACTCCTCCCACCATCGAGACTCCGAACCTTACCCTTGTACACGACATACGCCGGCATCGCTATGCACTAGCCAAACGTAAACGTTAGTACCAATTCACGCACAATACATAAGCAATATATAAGTATGCAATGAACGATCGGAAGAGAAAAGCAAGACATTAATAGCATCGATTACATCTAAGTTGAACGACTCTCAAACCAAAGAGACATACTACAAGTTCATTAAAGTTTAATTACAACATGAGCCAATCGATGTTTCGAACTAGACAACTCGACTCAAGGATCGGAGCGTGGATGAAGCCGCCGCTCATCGTGGGAGTCATGAAAGAACGGGCGTTGTCATCCTGCATTTGTAGCATTGTGTCGATGTCACCGTTGGACGGTTGACTTCGAGGTAGAATCGTTGTGATGCCCCGATTTAATCGTACACTAATCATGCACGCAAATGTGTACGATCAAGATCGTGGACTCACGGAAGATATCACAACACAACTCTACAAATAAAATAAGTCATACAAGCATCATAATACAAGCCGGGGGCCTCGAGGGCTCGAATACAAGTGCTCGATCATAGACGAGTCAGCGGAAGCAACAATATCTGAGTACGTACATAAGTTAAACAAGTTGCCATAAGATGGCTAGCACAAACCGGGATACAGATCGAAGAGGAGCAGCCTCCCGCTCGATCCTCCTAGCTACTCTGGTCGCCGCCGGGCTGCACGTAGTAGTAGGCACCTCCAGTAGTAGTCGCCATAGGCGGTGGCGTCGCCTCCTGGCTCCATCGTCTGTTGCAGCAATCGAGTAGAGGAAGGGGAAAAGGGGAACAAGGCAACCGTGAGTACTCATCCAAAGTACTCGCAAGCAAGGAACTACACTACATATGCATGGATATATGTGTAATGGGCCATATCGGTGGACCGAACTGCGAATGCGCCGTAATAAGAGGGGATAGCTAGTCTTAACGAAGACTACGCTTCGGTCACCGTCTTGCAACAGGTAGGAGAGGACGATCTGAAGTCCTCCAAGTAACAAAGACATAGCAATAATCCTACCCGCGATCCCTCCTCATATCCCCGAGAGAGCGCGACCACCGGTTGTATCCGCACTTGGAAGGGTGTGTTTATCAAGTATCCGGTTCTAGTTGTCATAAGCTCAAGGTACAACTCCAAGTCGCCCTGCTATCAAGATCACGGCTATCCGAATAGATTAACTTCCCTGCAGGGTGCACCATCTTACCCAAAGACGCTTGATCCCATTTGGCCGACACACTTTCCGGGTCATGCCGGGCATGGAAGATCAACACGCCGCAGCCCCACCTAGGCACAACAGAGAGGCCAACACGCCGGTCTAAACCTAAGCGCGCAGGGTCAGGGCCCATCGCCTCGAAAGCACACTCAAGTTGCGTCTGTGGCGGCCGAAGCGCACTCTAGCCCAAAGAAAGCGTTCCAGTCCAATCCGCACGCGCCGCCTCCGTCACCGACGTCTGAAGTATTTCGGTGATACCACGACGCGGGATACCCATAACTACTCCCGCGTAGATGGTTAGTGCGTATAAGCTCAGAGCCAACTCAGATCAAATACCAAGACCTCGTTAAGCGTGTTAAGTATCCGCGAACGCCGAGCAGGTCAGGCCCACCTCTCTCCTAGGCGGTCTCAACCTGCCTGCCGCCCGCCACAAAGATCCATCCAGAGGGCCGTCGGGACAAAGGTCCTTTCAGCCCCAATCCGTGAATCACTCATGGGTGCTCCACAAGTCGACCCGACTTTAGTCTCCACATGTATCATGTATAAGTATATAGATATACCCGTGATCACCTCCCGAGTGATCACGACCCGATAGTATAGCACGGCAGACGGACAAGAATGTAGGGCCACGATGAAAGTACTAGCATCCTATACTAAGCATATAGGATTGCGGTAAGGTACAACAAGAGTAACAAGGACAAAGCTATGCAAAGAAAGATAGGAGTATCTCGAAAGCGGTAAGAATATGCTACACTACTCTAATGCAAGCAGATAGAGAAGAGTAGGCGATATCCGTGATCAAGGGGGGGGCTTGCCTGGTTGCCACGGCAAGAGAGAGGGGTCGCCAACTCCGTAGTCGAATCTGGGGGTCGCCAGCGGTCTCGAGGGTCTACCGAAAGAAGTAACGAGGGGAACACAATAAATAACAGAGCAATCAAAGTATCACAAAGTGTAACATGGCAATACGCGGTGCTAGAGGTGACCTAATGTCTTTGTAGGAGGTGATATGGTGAAGGGAAACATCCGGAAAGTATTCCGGTGTTTCGTGTTTTCAAGCGGAGGAGCCGAGGGGAAAGTTGCGGGCTCGATAGGTTAGGGGTGTGTGGCGGACGAACGGACTGCGATCCGGATTCGCCTCTCGCCGCTCGAGCAACTTTCATGTTGAAAATATTTTAACCGAAGTTACGGATTAAAAGATATGATTTTCTAAAGGTTTTATTAATTTCGGAATTTAATTAATTATTTAATCCAACATTATCCGAATAGTAATTGCCGACGTCATCATGACGTCAGCAGTCAACAGGGTGTTGACTGGGTCAAAATGACGCGTGGGGTCCATTTGTCATTGACAGAGTTTAACTAGACATGATTAGTTAGATTGAATAAGTGATTATTTAATTTTAACAGATCTAATTAACTTAATTAATTCATTCATTAATTAATTAATAATTAAAAATCTTTATTAAATTCATTTCTTTCTTTTATTTGTAATGTTCAAGGGGGGTGGGCCCCGGTTGTCATTGGCCTAAAGGGTCAGAAGCGGCGCCGCACAAAGGGTTACGG